>JARHVA010009205.1:0-275000 GCA_037957365.1 Torreya grandis | reverse complement strand
TCTTTCACCTAATTACAACCTCTTCTTACAGGGCATGTGAAGTGGTCTAGGAGATGTTCATGGTTTAAGTGAGTTATAATATCTATTATTTACCTTATATACATATTTTATAGTCCTCTTAAATTTTCACATTCATACATAACCTCATAATGTAGCATTGATGTGAGAAGATGAAGATTGGAGAAGTGTATTTTTGGTTTATCCTTTGATTTCAATTGTAATATGCATACGGTTGGATGTCATCATGTTATTTGGTGTATAAAATCCCTTATGTTATTTTTATTTCAGTTATCCTTATCCCTTTTCACCCCCCAAGTTTATTAGTAGTTTCAATCCAAAGTGGTACATCAAGGGAGCTAGCCCTATCTAGAGATTCACTACATTCCTTAGGTTGCCCATAAGCCTAGATGTGATTCCATTTTGCCACTTGGATGAGTAGAGATTTTCATATCATAAAATGGTTAAAATAAAATTGACAATATTTTCATTATATTTTAATGCTTGAAACAAAATTTATTCTATTTGCAATTTTAAAACCCTAGTCTTATTATACACAGACCTGTGTAAGGACAAGAGCATCTAAAATGGAATAATATGAGTTTTATGGCCATTAAAACACTTTTATGACCTATAAAATTTATTACCTAACTTTTTACACATTATCCAATGATTTTTTTGTTTTTATCAATCATAATAAGGCTCTAACTAGCAATGTTACAAAATTTTGGGTTCTTTTAGTGACTGTGTTAGATGAATGAAGACTCAAGATAAAAAATTTCTCACTTGAATATCAAAGGTCTCATTTCACTATTAAATTTCATATAATATTTAATATAACCTATATAACTTCAAAAAAATATTAATAATCATAATAACACCTTGCTAGTCATATTCCTTAAACTATATAAACTTATAATTTCTCCCAAATGGGATTGTGTTGTAGATTTCCACCTTGGTAACTATTGTCACCAAATATTTCACCTTAGAGGATGTTATTTAAGAATAATAGAATATTTTGGAAAAAAATTAATACCTATAGGCCTATGGGTTGCCTATAGTAGAGGTAGACCTCTAGGTTTAAGGGTTAGCTCCCTCGATTGACCTTTAAGTGTTTATCACCTTCATTGATTGATTTCTTAGATGAAAATAGGTCTAAAAATGAATGAAATTAAAATATTATAAGTGTGTGATTCACCATAAATATATTCACAATATAATAATACCCCTACACTAAGTGACAAGACCTACAACACTAAATTCAAAGTCCTAGAATACTCTAACATTAGTATTTCAAATAAGGATGTGATATACATGAGACTACTCAAGGTAAGTGGAACATAGGTCAATTTAAAACACTAAGGATAATTTTATACTTGAATAGAGTCAAAAAACACTAGATAACCTTCATATTACCTATTAGAATGAGAATTTCTTGCACCAAACATTAAAGGATAAAGAGAAGCAAGGATAGACGCTTATCACTAGACCTCATCATACATTACTTCACACACTTATAAAAGATATTTATTAAATAAAATAAATATTTAAAATATTATTAAAATTTAAATTAAAACATAAAACTAATAGGTATTCACCACACCAAGTGTGGAATTGGAATGCAAGAGCCAAAATAGCCTACATTTATAGAATGTGTGAGAGGAGAGAGTAGAATCAAGATCAAGAGTCACAGCAACAAGTGTCAATATGAGAGAGAGATTTGAATTTTCAGGAAAATTAAGTATGAAATATAACATTAAATGTCTCTTTGGAAAAAAATCCCTCATAAGCATTAACCTCCCAAAAACTAGCATATGATATTCTCAACTAGCTTCTTAAAACTTCCTTCATCATTAGGCCTCTCTTGAGCACTCCAAAGTAGACTAGGAATAATTAACACATATTAAATATGTATGGGGGGTTATAAACAATCTTAAACATGCATTATATGTGTCACTAACCATTGGTCTTATTTTGGACAATTTCTCTTATCATTTGCAATTACCATCACTAGCTTAATAGGCCTATCTTCACATTTGACACCCACATGGTCATCAGTTATTCAATGAAATCCATGTAATGGGTGATATTAAACCTATAAATAGTCCAATTATCTCCCAATCCATTAGGTAGACATTAAAATGCCTCCCAAATTGACTTATCACTTTATCATTTGGTGGTCACCCTCCATCCTCATTGTCTTCCACTTACTACCTAAAGTGAAGGAGATTTTAGAAGTGTTTTTATGAATTTTAGTGGAAATAAATAGATATTATGAGTTAAAATAGGTCATAATTTAACTAACCAAATTATTATATTTCATTAAAACTCCTAAGCACCTACAAAACAATAAAAATCTATCAATAAGATGTATTATGTACCATGTCTGTACAAGTAGGGTACAAACTAATCTGATGGAAAGGATCCTGATGGAGTTATATACAAGTAAAAATCACTTCCCTAACCAAAATATCCCATATAGATGCATCTTATTCCTTATCTTTTCAATTGGGTCAAAAGTAAGTGTTTTGGAGGGTTTTATGTGGTTTTGACTCTTAGGGATTATTCATAAAAGTTATAAATTCAATATATGAACAAATATTACTAAAGAAAATTTAATGACCTATTCCAACTATTCCAAAATTATTGGTTCTCCATGTAACCATTATGTATTGGTGTGAGCTTTTGAAATTAGCCTCTTTAGCTTAGAAGTGCATTCTACATACCCTTGAGTTATTCTTAAGATAAAAAATGGGTTTCTTATGATTTACCTTATATAAAAAAAATATCTATATAAATTTATACCTCTATCTAAAGATCATAAAGTGTATGGGAAGGTTTATCTTTCCTTGTGAATGAGATTGAGTTTCCCTTAGGGGTTTAGGCCTAGACTTTGCATAGTTTCTCCTAACCACCTTTGAATGGGTTTTCAGGATTATAGGGTCATCTTCATGATTTTTCATGTTAAATACAAACCTTACACCCTTATAATATATTCCAAAATATCCCAACACATCTCTTCATCATCCATTCACCCAATCCTATAATATAGATTGTTTGGGAGTGCCCTCTGTCTGAGACAGAATAAAGGGAACTTACCCTATCTTATCAATAAAACCAAGGATATGAAAGGATAAATTAGGTAATGAGTTTATTATTTACTATTTTTACTATTTATATTATATAAATATGCCCTTAAATTCATCAAAACACCTCAAGGCAAATTTTGTAATATTGACTTTGTAGGCTTTGTCTATTAACAATAAGTTGAGGCTTAACATTTAGTCTCTATATTGTTTCCTTGTCCTTATTATCTCATGAATTATATTCCACCATTTTTTATTTCCTCTCAAACATATTAAAAACTCTAATCTTCTACAAACTCCTCAAATCTCTCCAAACCTAGGCTTAATTAGTTGACTATGACTATGTCATTCACTCAAAAAGAAGACAGGCTTATAGGTGAAAATTCCATGTTAGACCCTAGTGTTCAATTAACTTATATATTATTTAAATATATAAATTTATTTAATACTTGTTTGAGTTCATTCATGTCATGTATTAGGGTCTATGCTCCTTGTTTCTCTATTGACACTAGTCTAAGTTGGTTTCTCCATTATAACAAACTATAGGGTATGCTTCTATTATCATTTAATGTCACTTTTTTGTAGGGTATTCTTCTATTGGGTATAATATGGTGATGTAAGGTCACTTGAACTTGGAATACTATAGAGAATATTATCATTCTACAATGAGGAGTTACATGTATTGGAGAAATTTTATCACCCTCCCATGGTTAATAAACTAGCCTATCATTTCAAAACACTACCTTTATGACTAGGTTATATGATGGAAACCATTAGACAAAATTAGACCTTAGATATTTCACTATGGAAGGATCAAAACAAAGGTAAAACCCATATTTTAGAGGCTTTAGGGTAAGGTATCCCTTATGTCACTTTCTCTAACTATGAGCATGGTTTGGATTATGTCTACAATCATTTGGAATTTATCCTATCTCAATGTTACTTTCAATTCTCCTATGTCTTATTGGAGGTTCAAACAAGATCAAACACCTTCATTCATTATCATCAAATCTCTGTTATAACCACCTGTAGGTGCATATGCAAAAGGTCTATAGGTGAAATTAATGTGTGTGATTGTGTACATGGTAGATTAGTTTAATAACCAATATTAGGACTCCACCATTAATTCCATGGTGATCTCTATGTTTCAATACCTTAATGAATATGAAAATAAGTTTCAAACACCTCATATTCAACTACTTACTCCTCTATGGACTACTTATAAGTATACATATAGTATATAGGACTATGAAGGTAGGGTGTAAATATTTAACACAAACCATCCTAATCCATTTTAATAGCTCAAAATTTGTTGCTCGCACCTTGAGACTTCTTACCACTTTCAATCCATCATGTTTGACCATCATGATTATGCAAGGATCTTCCTTTACCTACTTATAGGTGGGTTTTATAGTAAAGTTGACTATACATGTTTTTGACTATGTTATTCATTAATATGTGACTTTGAGGCTACATATTCACAAGAAGAGATTGATCAATATGAATCAAGAGATCAAAACACAACATTTCAAATTGAATTTTTATTTTGATGAAGTTCAAATAGAGATCTAAGCTTTTGTAACTAATGAAACTACCTACAGACTCAAATGTGTCTCTCATTAGCAAATTTAAATGATTTTGGTCATCAATTATCTTCCACATGTACAACCAAGGTTGGAAACCATGAGATAATCATTTACAAACTCCATAAAAACACTTTCAACAATTAGTTTGTATGAACCAATACAAATAAGAGAGAAACCTATAGGATATGGGAATGAGCAAGGAAAAATAATTAAAAATTTTATTGGTTCATAAAGCATAAAAAACCAATATTCCAAATATTACCATGGATTTTAAATAGACCAAGTGTACTAACATCCCTCAAAGGCATTTAACTTGATTAATCTCCTATTTTTTATAAAATTATAAAACATATTGACCAATTCTACCTATCAAGAAGAACAATGGAAGAATGAAATGGGTTTTTACCAATTTTGGGACCTCTAAAGCTGATCAAACATGGAAATGAGCTAAAGGGAACTGAAGGGTCAATAAAAATCCTTCCACACATTCCACAACTCTTATAGAAGCTATACAACTAACTAAAACTTCCCAAACTATAACTAATCTTCTTACTCTGATGTTACTCCTACATTTTATTAGTTATGAAACAACTAATTTGACACCTAACTGACACATGGACATTGAAAGACACTTTATAACACTTCTTTACCTAGTAAAATTGTACAATCTTCATGGCATGGCCTAAATATGGCCTCAAATGATAAAAAATGATATAAGGGAATAAAGATGAATATGACAAAGCTAATGACACATCAAATAACATTTATAGGACCATGATACACCTTATAAGACCATAATATACCCCTATAGAAGTTTTCTACTATACGAGGTTGACTTATTTTGACTTGTGGTCAAAATAGTCAACATTTTTGGTGATTTCCTATGGGTGGCAAGCCAACTATGCCGAAGACCAATAGCTTAATCCTATCCATTGGGATATGGATTCACATATGCATAAGTTTGACACTCAATTAACTTTTAAACTACACCAAAAAATGATGAAAGACACACCAAAGATAACACATATGTATTCTCAAGAACACTTATGAAACATACACACACAACTAAAATAAAGACACACACCTATCCTAATATATACGTGACCTCAAAATTAAGGTGAAAAAAAATCTACCATGATTTAACCAAGGTAAAGTATGTTTCCTCTTACATCTAAGCTACTCTATTGAAGCAATCTAGCATGTGAAGCATTCTCATCATTAAACAATTGACTATGTAGATGGTAAAATGACTTACTATCCTTAGGTCTTCTCATGCCTACAAGTCTGCTACCTTGATATTTCAAAGATGCTATATTTTTCATCCCAAGGATTTTGTTTGGGTTTACAAATTATTTTATCTCTATCATATATGATTATTGTTTTTAAAACTATGAGTTAGGAGGCATGACAGTTGTCTCATCCTTATTATCTTCTAGGATATAATGTACTTGATGTATAGGATCATCAAGTCTATCTTATTTTTGACCTAACACCTCTAATAGTGGATCAATATCAATTTGAGATGTTAGATTCTCCTCTACAAAAAAAACTTCTTCTTTGGATTCATTATACTCTTTCATGGTTGAAACTTCTTGAATAATACCTTCACCAATTTTCTTTGTGACAAACAAGCTCTTTGACAAAAATTGATTGATGGTCATCCTCATTTTTTATAATAAAACTTGAATTCATGTTTTATAAGATTTTTATTATCCTAATTATTAGGTTCATCAACAACCTCATGATTAGTTATGCACTTATTATGAGGAAAATTAGTCTTACCCAACTAATCAAATTATTGACTTATGGCATTAAACCTTTGTCATAGGTCATCTTCTTCCTCATAACTATCATGTTTAAGGGCTCTTTTATCAATTATAGGAAGAAATACATTGTTATTTTCACCATATTCATCAATCATGGTCTTGAAATTATCATCATCATACATATGAATCAAATAATTACCTTCAACAACTTGTGAGAAAGAATGATCTATGATTACCTCATATTGCTCATATGATCCCTCATGGATGATATAGGTGCCAAAGTTATCTCTCTCAAAATAGGTGTATGGATAATGTTCATAATAATTTACATAAAAATCATCTATAAATAAATCATATATTCATTCAAGTGTAGAATATGTCCCATCATCCGTAACACACTCCTCATGATCATTGATGACATAATTTAGACCAGATCTTGCTTCTACATAGGGCTCAATGTGAAACTTATAAAGTGGCTTAGTTTAATGGTCACCTTTTCTCCACACATTATCTTGAAGGTAAATAAGGACCAATCATCTAAGAGGTATCAAAATATGCTGACTATGAAATCCCTTGAGAGTCAAATAGCAAAGTGGGTAGGTAAGTCAGCAAATATAATGTCTTGAAGGATGGGGAAACTAGAATAATCATGAAGAAAAACCTTAAAAATTGTGATCAATCCTAATAAATTGGTAGGTGTACCATCTAATTTAATCACCCATTTATTATTTGGTTCATACTTTAGACCCAATTTTTTAGCTATAACCTTGGGCATCATTGATGTGGTAACTCCACTATCAACTATGTAGTTACAAACTAGTTTGTCCCCTATAATGAGAGTGAGGTATAAGGGTGGAGGTTTCTTAGATTTATTATAGGGTTTTAAAATGTTATTAGGAGCATTGGTAAAAGAAATATTACCATGACCATAGATTGATGATGGACTAGCATAGATAGTAGATAGTTGCTTCTATAAAATATTTTTTTGGCTAGGCATGTGAAGGACAACCCAAAGAGAGATATATGCCTTGGAATTGTTCAATGAGTTAACAATGTTCAAATCAGAAGTACTTAATTTTTTTTGAGTCCTTGAAGGTAATAAAGTGTTTTTATCTTGAGGAATTGGAGAACTTTAAGTATACCTTCCAACATTATTATTTGAAAAAGGTGTAGTAGTAGGGATTTCCATGCTTGTATTCATGTCTTGTTGCCTTGTAAGAGTATTTTTTTCACTTGTAGACACACCATTAATGTCTCCTAGGGCATTCCTCTTATATCTAGTTTTATCTACAACATAATAACCTTGATTTAGGACATAGGTGTCTTCAACTAGGAAATTAGTGAAACTCATTCCTTAAGGTTTCCATCCTTCATTTATTTGCATGAGGACTTCATCATTTGTTTATATTTGATGACTGAATATTCATTGAAAAAATAGAGATTGATATCCACCTTCATTATCATACATTAAATGACCTTGTTTCCATTCCTCTCCTTGGATCAAATTTCTATACATTGATACCATTACTCATGTGTTGGATGTGGAAGTGGGATTATATGCATTTGCATTCCTATTTAAGTTAGGCTATCCTTGACCTTTCCCTTGCCCATATTATTGATGACAGGGGTAAGTTTTTTGATGAGCACCTTGCTATATATTTGATTACCTAAGTTGAGACTCAAATAAATTAGACCTTAATTCCTAATAAATGGCATCATCTACCTTCTTATGAGTAGTCTTTGACTTGGAATTTACATTAGGAACTTGGGCTATGCTTGGATCAATAATAAAACTATTTTGTAATAGAGGCATGGAAACTTTTGGAGGAAACTTTACTACTTGCATGAGACCATTATTATATCTAATGGAAAGGTCATGTGATTTAGGTAAGGTGAAACCACCTATGGATTACAATATTATGGATATGTTAGTACCAATATCCTTCAAATACATGGGAAAAACAAAACTAGTAGGTGGTCTCATGGGAGGAGGAAACCTATGCCAAATCCTTTGGATTAGCTCATTAAAATCATGCATCATCTCCTTGAGGGATATTTGTATCACAATGAGCTGATGGATGAGTGATTTATGATCGCTCATCTTTAAATCTTGATGTTAACAACTCTCTAAAATCATCCCAAGCTATGATAGAACCACCAGGTAAAGTCCTATACTAGTAAAGTTCTTTCCCTTTAAGGGACATGGAAAGGAGTCTAAGGGAAATGTTGACCTTAGTGACATTGTGAAAACTATAGAAGTTTGATATATCCTTAATGTGCTCACTAGGAGTGATATGGCATTCACCATTGAATGTAGGAATAATCTTTATAGCATTAGGGGGAATGTCATAATATGTCTCAAGATGGATAGGATTTTTAGTGTTAAAGGTTGGGAAGGAATGTTGCATAGAATTTTTATTATAAATTTCTCCCTCAATTTTTTGGTATTCTTGGCTATCAAAGTCCTCTTCCTCTTCAAAGGTTAGAATAGGTTAAGGATATTTAATTTTAAGAGGAATTTTAGGTTGAAGAGGTATATTAATGGGATTGAAAAATCTACTAGAAGATGACCTAGTAAGGACCATGAAGTATGAACATAATATATGATAAAAAAGTGGTATAAAACCATATTTTACCTTTAATGGAGTTGCCAAATGCTGAGTAGAACACCATATGTAGCTATGATGTTGTCAAAATCAGCATTCACCTTAACAAGTTGTCTTTAGGACAATGTCCCATCAAGTTTTCCAGAACTATTACCACCAAATATTTCACCATAGAGGAGGTTTTTAAATCCTAATCTAATATTTGGGAAACATTGGAATACCTTTAGGCCTATGGGTTGCCTATAGTAGAGGTAGACCTCTAGGTTTGAGGGCTAGCTGTGTAGATTGACCTTTAAGTGTTTATCACCTACACTAACTAATTGTTTGGATGAAAAGAGGTATAAATATTCATGAAATTAATATATTATAAGGGGGTGATATACACTAAATATCTCCAAAATATCATCATACTCTTACACTACGAGACAAGACCTACAACACTAGATTCAAAGTTCTAGAATACTCTAACATTAGTATTTCAAATATGGAGGTGATATGCATGATACTACTCAAGGTAAGTGGAATAGAGTTAGTTTCAGACACTAAGGCTAATTTTACACTTTAAGGGATTAAAAACACACCATATATAGTCTATATGACCTGTTAGAATGAGAACTTCTTGCACCAAACATGAAAGGATAAATAGAAGTAAGAATATAAGCTTATCACTAGACCTCACCATACATCACTTCACACAATTATACAATGTGATTATGAAATAAAATAAATATTCAAAATTTTATTCAAAGAAAAATTACAACATCAAACTAGTAGGTCTTTTCCATACCATTTGTGTAATTGGAATGCAAGAGCAAAAAGGCTTGCATTTATAGAATGTGTGAGAGGAGAGAGAAGAATGAAGATCAAGAGTCAAAATAATGAGTGTAAAGCTGAGAGAGAGACTTAAATTTTAATTATAATGGAGTATGAAACAAACCATGAAAATTATATTCAAACAAATGTCACTCAAAAGCACCAACCTCCTCAAAATTGGCATATGATACTCTTAGCTAGCTTCTTGAAATTGCCTTCATAATTAGGCCTCTCTTGAACACTCCAAAGCAGACTAGGAATAGTTAAAACATATTAAATATAGAGGGGATGGTTATAAAAAACATTTAACATGCAATAGATGTGTCCCTAACCATTAGCTTTCTTCTAGATAAGTGTTTTCATCATCTGTAATCACCATCACTAGCTTTACAGGCCTGTCTTCACATTTGACACTAAAATAGTCAGTAATTATTCAATAAAATCCATATAATGGGTGATAAGACACATTTAAAGAGTCTATTTATCTCCCAATCCACCATTTAGACCTTTAAAGGCATCCCAATTGGACTTATCACTTTCTCACTTGGTGGTCACTATCCATCCTCATTGTCTTCCATAGACTACCTAAAGTGGAGGTTGAAAAAGTGTTTTTATGCATGGAAGTGGAACTAAATGGATATAAATAGTTATAATAGGTCCTAATTTACCTCCCCAAATTATTATCCTTCTTTAAAACTCCTCATCACCTATAAAATAATAAAAATCTATCAAAAAACCTATTTTGTACCCTATCCATATAAGTTGGGTACAAAACAATCTAATGGGAAGGATCCTAGGTATTTATCTAAAATTAAAAATCAATTACCTAATAAAATACCCCATATGGATGGATTTTCTTCCTTATATTTATAATAGATTTAAAAGTAAGGGTTTTTTATGGTTTTAGGTGGTTTTGACCATTAGGGATTGTTCATAAAAGTTAGACATTCAATCTATGAACAAATATTACTAAATACAATTTTAGGACCTATTATAAATATTACCAAGTTATTTTGTCTCCATGAAACCATTCCATATTGGTGTGATCTTTTGAAATTAAACTCTTGAGCTTGGAAGTGCATTACACATACCTTTTAATTATTCTTAAGCTAATAAATGACTTTCTTATGATTTCCCTTATATACCAAAATCTACAAACAAACTTATACCTCCCTTTTAATATAATAAAGTGTATTTTAGGGTTTATATTTCCTTTGGAATGATATCAAGTTTCCCTTAAGGCTTTAGGCCTAGACTAGGTCTAATAGGCTTGACTATGAATAGTTGTTCCTAGCCACCTCTGAGTGGTTTCTCAATATTTTATGGTATATTTCATTATTTTTCATATTCAAGACAACCCTAAAACCCTTATTAACTATTATAATACCTCCAAGCACATCCCTTCATCATCCATTCACCCAATCCTATAGTATAGACTACTTAGGAGTGCCCTCTATCTAAGATAGAATAAAGGGTACTTACCCTATATTGTCAATCAAAAAAAGGATATAAGAGGATATAATAGGTCATGATGGTATTATATACCAATTTATAGAGTTATATTATATCAATATTCCCTTCAATTCCTCAAAAAACCTCAAGGCAAACTGTGTAATATTGACTATGAGTAAGGTTTGCCTTTTAGCCATAGGTTGAGGCTTGAACTTCAATCTCTATATTTTTTCCTTATCTTAAATATCTCATGAGGTGGATGTCACCATTTTGAATGTCCTATAAAACATAAAAAAAAAACTAATCTTCTACCAACTCCTCAAATCTCTCTAAACCTAGGCCTAATTAGCTAATTGTGACTATGTCATTCACTCAGAAAGAGGACATGCCCACAGGTGAAATTTTCATTTTAGACCTTAGTGTTCAATTCCATTATATATTATTTAAATATATAAACTCATTTCATACTTTTTTGATTTCATTCATGTCATGTATTAGGGTCTGTGCTCCTTACTTCTCTATTGACACTGGTCTGAGTTGGTTTGTCCATTATAGAAAACTATATATGACTATCCTTAGACCACAGAGACCCATGTAAGATGTTATAAAAGGTAAATTTCATGTTTATACTATCATTTAAGTCATTATAATCATATTCATACTTTTCCTTGTCCATACCATGTCCTAATTTAGACCAACATGCTAATTGTTGTGTTCAACTTACACTGTCACCCTACAATCAACTATAGGTAACATTTTTAAACCAAAAAGGTCCCCTTTAAGTGATAGTATGGGTCAAAAATCTATGATTCAACTCCTTAAAATTATCTTTGGGCCACTATTTCCATTTATTATCATGTAAGGTCACTTGTCTATAGGGTCTACTTCTATAGGGGTTTTTATGGTGATGTAAGGCCATTTAAACTTAGAATACTATAATTCTACAATGAGGAGTTGCATGAATTGGAGACCTTATTTTATCACCCTACCATGGTCAATCAACAAGCCTATCATGTTAAAACACTACCTTTATGCTTAGGATGCATGATGGAAACCATTAGACCAACTTATAACTTAGATATTTCACTATGGAAGGATCAAAAGAAAGGTAAAACCCATATTTTTGAGATTTTAAGGTAAGGTATCCCTTAAGTCACTTTCTCCAACTATGAGTATGGTTTGGAGTTTATCTGAAATAATGTGACATTTAACTTATCTCAATGGTAATTTCAATGATCATATGTCTTATTGGAGGTTCAAAAAAGATCAAACACCTTCATTCATTATCATCAGGTCTCTATTAGGACCACCTATAGGTGCATATGTATAAGGTTTGTTCTAAAACTAGTCTTAGGACTCCACCATTGATTTTATGTTCTCTCCATGTTTCAAGACCTTAATAAATATGCAAAAAAGTTTCAAACATCTCATATTCAACTGCTTACTCCTTTGTGGACTACCTGTAAGTACATATACAATATATAGGACTATGAAGGTAAGGTGTAAATAGTTAACACAACCCATATTAAGCCATTTTAATAGCTCAAAATTTATTTCTTACACCTTTAGAATTATTACCATTTTTAAACCCTCATGTTTTATTTTCATGACTATGCAAGGATCTTCCTTTACCTATTTGTAGGTGGATGTTGTAGGAAAGTTGACTGTACATGTTTTTGACTATGTTATTCATTAATATAGGACTTTGAGGCCACATATTTACAATAATATATTCAGCACTATGAAGTGAGAGATAAAAATACATGTAAACTTTAATTTCTATTATTATGAATGTCAAATAGAGATACAAGCTTCTATAATTGATGAAACTATCTGCAGACTCAAAGGTGTCTCTCATTAGCAAAATGAGATGATTTTGCTCATCAATTATCTTCCACACATGAAACTAAGGTAGTAAACAATGATATAATAACTCCCACACTACATAAAAACACTTTCACCAATTGGTTTGTATAGACCAATGCAAACAAGAGAGAAACTTGTAGGTTATGGGTATGAGTAAGTAGAAATAAGTAGTAAATTTCTTAGCATTGGTTCATAAAGCATAAGAAACCAATCTTCCAACTCTTACCATGGATTTTAAGTAGACCAAGTGTACTAACATACCTTAGAGGCATTCAAACTGACTCATCTCCTATTGTTTATACCATTAGAAAATGTCTTGACCAATTTTACCTGCCAAGAAGAGAGATGGAAGAATGAAATGATTATTTTCCAATTTTGGGACCTTTAAAGCTGATAAAACATGGAAATGAGCTCAATGGATGTAAAGTGTAACCTCCAAGCCTTCCACACATGCCAAAACTCTTTTGAAAGCTATAAAACCAACTAAAATTTCCCAAACTACAACTAATATTATTGTTCTAATATTACTCTTTCATTTTATTAGTTATGAAATAACTAATTTGACACCTAACTAACACGTGGATTTTGAAAGACACTTTAGAACACTTGTCTACCTAGTAAAACTATATAATATTCATTACATGGCCTAAATATGACCTCAAATGATAAGAAGTGACATAAGGGACTAAATATCAATATGATAAAGCTAATGACACATCAAATAACATTTTTGGGACCATGATACACCTTATAATACCTTAATAAACCCATATACAAGTTTTTTACTATATGGGGTTGACCTATTTTGATCTATGGTCAAAATAGTCAATAGTAATTGAAAAATGATCATAATAACTCAAAATAAGAATTCACAAAAAAAATGGAACTTACATTCATATGAATTAATAAAATTCATACATGGTTCTTCAAGAACATTTCTTTATTAAATTCTCTCAACATATACACAATCCATGTTTAGAATTTTGTTAAGGCATGTAGTCTTATTTCAAATATTAACATTTTATCCTTATTTTTTAGACTTACCTCATATATCCTTAAAATATATTTATCTTACCAGTTGTCCCCAAAAAATATCACTCATTTTTGGGACAACATTTGAACTATTTTGGTCCTATAGACCAAAATTGTCTCTTCCCTTTTTGAAATTTGTCTTGGGCATTCAAATTCCTCATTTTTCAAGCTTCTCAAAAATCTACAGACTCTATAGGCTTAAATCTATGGACTCTACAGGATTGAATCTATGGACTCTACATGCTTGAATCTATGAAATTTGTAGGAAGAAAATCTACAAACTCTGCAGGTTAAGTTCGATGGGCTTCACAGGTTGATTTCTATAGACTCTAAAGGAAAGAAGCAAGCTCTCAACACTTAGGCAATTTTAGAGTTGGTTCAATGACTAGGTTCAACCAAAAGAGTTCATCAGTGAGCTTCTAATCAAGGATTGAACCATTAAACTGTTGAACCTTAAACCATTACAGGTTCAATAGGTTCAAAGGTTCAACATTAGGTTCAATCAAAAGAACAAGTTTTCAAGGCTTGAACCATTGAACCACTTTGGTTCAAAGGTTCAATGGGTTCAAGGTTTAATAGATTCAATGCATTTGTTTCAATGAGGATCAAAAGGACTTAGCCAAATCAAAGAGAATGAACTGATTGAACTGATGAACCATTGAACCACTTTGGTTCAAAGGCTTAGTTTAATTTAGTTAGTTCAATGCTTCGGTTCACTCAGTCGGTTCATCCAACAGTTTAATGGCTTCTAGTTCAATCAAAGGTTCATCAGCTTGGTTAAAATCTTGGTTCAACGCTTAGTTCAAAGCTTGGTTCAAAGCTTGGTTCAATGGTTGGTTCAAAGGAGCAGTTCAATGCAAAAGTTCAAGAGAACCTCCCAAAGGACAAGTGCCCTTGCCGAGGGTACTTGGTCGACAAAAGCACCCTTCAGAAGGGTCATTTTCAAGGAAGTTGCAAAGGTAAATTCTTTGAGAATTTTGTTTAAGGTAGTCAAAAGACAAAGGGATTTCCTTTAGGAAAAAGACTAAGGCAAGAAACAATTCTTTTAGACTTTTGTTTGAAGGAATTCCTTCAGACAAAAAGTCTGAAGGAATTCAAAAAGGCTGCGGGAGAAAATCCTAAAGGAATTTCTAAAGGCCAAAGACAAAGCAATAATTCTTATGGAATTTTTGTCCATGGGAAATTGTTTGTAGACTTTTTGTCTATGGAAAAATGTTCATGGAAAAAGTCTGTGGGAAAAGGGTCTATAGAAAAAGTTCATGAGAAAGCTCCGAAGGATGCCGAAGACAAAAGGCTACTGAAGGACCCTAAAGGGCAGGTGCCCTTACGGGGGACTCTCAACTACTAATTTAAAGGACACTTCCCCAAAGTTGAAGGGTCACCTTACCTTTAGGAAGATGCAAAATGAGAAAGCTGAAGAAAGCCTGAGGGGTGACACACCTAAAGACATCAAATTCAAGAATGGTGAACTAGCCGTTGGAAATTCAAATGTAGTGATGGGTGCGCGAATGTCAATTTTAAGATTCATAAAATAGCCATTGATTTTGAAAAGCCTTAAAGAAGAGCCAAATAACTTAGCAACCCACTAGAAGAAAGAAGCCCGAAGACCATTTGAAGACCGCTCGAAGGGCAGATACCCTTACAGGGGGATCTTCTCAACCCAAAGTGAATCATTTCTCAAGGCTTGAAGGGCATGTCCCCTTTAAGAAAGCTCAAATGACAAAGCTGAAGGAATTGCTAAGGAAAGTGACGTGCCCATAGATGTCAAAGTTGTGACAATAAAATATCTGTTGATCCTTGTAGGATTAAATCTATGAACCTAAAAGCATTCAAAGGCTTTAAGGCCAAGATCAGTAGGAAGTGACTAAGGAATAAATGCATCAAATTGAATTAAGGACCTGATTCAATTAACTAGAAAAGGAGGAATGATGAGGAAGGATCATAAACATTTGTGCATCGGATATGTTTCTAGAAGTAGATCACCAGGTGGACATTGAAAGATTCAAACTTTCAATAGAATGACCTGTTTCTCTGCATTAATAAAAGTAAATGGGTAAATGCCCCTAAATTCCAGCCTATCTTCTTAACAAATTTCAATGCAACATGATTTGTTACTATTCCTGAGTCCTTCTTGAAGAGGCTATATAAGGGACTCTCTTTTATTGTAAATGCATCTCTCTCTAACAATCAGAAACAAAACTCTGCCCAAATTGGAAGGCATTACTGAGACTTTGAGCTCAGATTGTTGATCATATTTTATTATTAGAATAAGAAATCAAGTGACTTTTTAGACTTTATGCTGTGATATCTTTATTTTTGGGGAAACTGTTCTTATGTCTTTTTCCTTAATATATTTTTTGTTCCTTTAATTCAACAAGCATATTAGTGAAAGTAGTCAGGAAGGTGTTCTAAAGTCAACTATGAAGAGACTTTGTGCCCCCATAATTTTCTTTAGTGTGTTTCCTTTTTATTTATGTGTAAAAGACTTTGGGATGACTTTGTGCCCTCATTGTCCTTCATATCTCACTCTTGGGCAATTCAGGTGGAGACTTTGTGCTACATCTCGATTTGTTGGTTACTACGTCATTGGTTACATTTTGTAATTACTACCAAGAATATTCTTGTGGTTTGCTGAATAGTACTTCTAAAAGAAGAGGAGTGCTTTCTGTCATTTCGCTTGAGATTTTTCCTTTGATTTACATGCATCATCTCTAAAAAAAGAGAGATGGATGGTTTATCCTACCCTTGAGTATTATTTTCTCTCTCTCTCTCTCTCTATATATATATATATATATATATATATATAGCATATCTATAGGGAACCTCCCCTTGATGAGAGGAGAGATTAGTCTCCTTTTGATGTGGTAAACCTACACATTTGGATGACCAATCTTCCTACTTTGGCTGATCAGACCTATTTTGTTTATCAGTATGCTAATCGACAAAATATTCAACCAACAATTTTTGGTGACTCCACTGCAGATATAACTCATTATTTTTATAACCTATCCATTTTACTCTATTATGGAAGAATGAACTATTTCAGTGCTTTCCCATTGTTAAAATTTTCCTCCCAGCCTCGCACAATAGTTTTTGGGGACTCTGATGGGGATATACATAATTATGTGCAATTTGAAACCTCAAGTTTCAGATTGAAACATCACCTATGTCTCACCCATTATCATTATAACCCTTATCCATTACAGACTCTTGCAACTCTATTTCATGTCTTACCCATTATTCATTATAGCCTTACTATTTTCCTCTACCTCCATTATTTTATCTAGTCTACAAAACCAAAGCTGCTGGGAAAGAGTGCACAATTTGAAGTCTCAAGCCTCAAGCTGAAGCTGAGCCAGTTCTTTTCCATTTTTATTTTATAATCTAGCCACTTCATCCAAAAATTTTATATCTATGTTTCTTAATTAATCATGGTAGTTTGGGACCCTTGGGGTAACTCTTTTGGCCCACTCAACTTAACTCCACCTTTGCATGAACTCCCATGTAATTCAAGAAAGAATTTCCCCAAATTCTTTGGTGATAGGATAGTTCACCCTGATGAACACATTGCAACATTCAGCATAGCCTATGGTGTGATAGGGGTGGAATTTGAAGACGTGGTAGTTGGGATTTTTGTGGAGACACTACAAGGTGATTTTGCAGACTGGTTTTACCATTTGTAAGCTGGATTAGTGACTAACTAGGATACACTCAAAGTCAAGTTCAAAGCAAGGTTCAAGCCCATAAAAGATGCACATGCCTTGCTGGCCCAGCTCACTCAGATGAAGAAAGAGCCTCATGAGCCTATGGGGGATTTTATTTCCACATTTGACAAGCTGAGGCACAGGATTCCCATGGTCACCCAACTGACACCTCAGAACCTCAAATGCTTCTTCATCAATTCACAATTGCCTGAAGTTAGTTTTTGACTAAGATGAGTTGGTCAAATAGATCTTGCTGCTACTCAGGACTTGGATACTAAGGTAAAAGATGACCTTATCTTGGTAGGAAAGATAAGGAGAGACCCAAATAGATGCAAACCCTCTTCATTTTCTGAATACTCACCCATAGTCACCACTGACCCAATGGTACAAAAGCTGGCAAATGAATTACTAACCTTGAAAAGGCAAATGGCACAAGGTATGTCTTCTACTCCTATATATAAAGATATACCAAGGAGGACATTCCCTAATCAACCATATCAAGGCAATGCTACCAGAAGTCAAGGGCAACAAAATCATCTTCCTCCCCCATAGAGGAACCTTGCCCTTGAAGCACCTCCAACCAACTCAGTAGTTGGATATATAGAAACAGAGCATGTTTCCTATTTCCAACCTAAGTTTAAGCAAGAAAATGGCACTGATCTCTTTAGGGAAGATCTAGAAGAATCAACTGGCAACTCCCACATTAGTTTCCTAAATTTCTAGGATAAAACTAGAAGTGAAGGTGAAGTAGTCGAAGGATCATATGCAGTGTTTACCAGGTCCAAGAACTAATTAGCCCAACAGGCTAACAAAGAGAAGATAGAGCAGTGACCCCAACCAGCAATTTCAATTACTGAGTAGAGAACCCCTCTTCCTTTTCAGTCAAAGGACCCAGTGATTGCCAAACAAATAAGTACATCAAACATCTCTGCACCTTCTACTTCAAATTTGTAGATCAGTCCTCCCCCTCCCAAAAACCAAAAGGATGAACTCCCATCCTCTCTTCCAAGTCCATCTAAGTAATTTGCCATGATTGATCATGTCAAGAAATCCAAAATTCACATAACTGAGTTTGAATCCTTACAAGCCAATCCTCAGCAATTGGACATTGATGGAGAACTAGGTGTGGACCTGTCTAAGGCAAAAATTGTGGTCACCCAAACGTTGACCCCTGAAACTCAAATTTTGTTTGAGCCTTTAGGTAGGGGTAATTACTTCTTGACCATAGAGGATGCTCATGTCTAAGCTGATGAGAGTCCTATAGCAGGCAATCTAGGATTTGATCCAAATAAGGCATCAAAAAAATTGGTAGGGCATAGTACAAATCAAGAAGGATCTTCCATCTTTGATGAAGAGAAATTTGATAGAAGATCAACTTCTGATGATGCTTGGATCTTGGAATCCTATGGTATAAATTCTTCCATAGCTAGATGTGGATCTCTGTTGCTCAAATTAACAAATGCTCAGGGTGAAGAGGTCAAACTCCTTCACACTAAAGGAAACACTGAGCTGATGGTTTATCAGGAGTTTGAGGCTAACAATCAAAGCATGTGCTGGACTAAACTAGTAGAATAGCAAGTTATGATGGTGGACCATATTGCTGTATTTTGAAGTCAGCAAAGGGAACTCTTCACAGAGAGAGCAAGGAGTTATGGTTTTCAGTTTGAAGACCACATCCCATCACGGGGAAAGAAGAAGGAAAAGCCAAGAGGAAGATGCAAAAAATTGGTTTTCTGGTGGAGAGCTCCATTCACCCATCACCATTTTTGGGGGAAAAATGGTTTCCTACTAGTTTACTAAGATGGCACACTATTTTCACTGCCTCTCAAGAAGCAACATCTGAAACACTTCAACTCTTGAAGTATTAGATTATTGCATATGTACATATGTATATTTTTATAGTTTTTAATTCTATTTTTTTTGTTTGTTTTCTTTTTTGATGCCTTCCATTTCTAGGTAACATGACTCTGTAGCCCAATGGTACACATGAAGACATTGGAGATTCTAAATTTTACTCCCTTCAATTCTTTTTACAATTGATAAAAGTTCCCCAACTGGAGCCAGCTGTTGTCCCCCAAAAATATCACTCATTTTTGGGACAACATTTGAACTATTTTGGTCCTACAGACCAAAATTGTCTCTTCCCTTTTCAAAATTTGTCTTGGGCATTCAAATTCCTCATTTTTCAAGTTTCTCAAAAATCTATGGACTCTGCAGGCTTAAATTTATGGACTTTGCAGGCTTGAATCTATGAACTCTGCAGGCTTGAATCTATGGACTCTACAGGAAAAAAATTTACAAACTTTACAGGCCAAGTTTGATGGGCTTCAAAGGTTGATTTCTATGGACTCTATAGGAAAGAAGCAAGCTCTCAACACTTAGGTGATTTTAGAGTTGGTTCAATGACTAAGTTCAGCCAAAAGAGTTCATCGGTGAGCTTCTAAGCAAGGATTGAACCATTGAATCGTTGAACCTTAAACCATTACAGGTTCAAAGGTTCAAAGGTTCAAGATCAAGTTCAATCAAAAGAACAAGTTTCTGAGGCTTGAACCATTAAACCGTTGAACCATTGAATGACTTTGGTTCAAAGATTCAATGGGTTCAAGGTTTAATAGGTTTAATGCATTTAGTTCAACGAAGATCAAAAGGACTTAGCCAAATCAAAGAGAATTAACCGATTGAACCGATGAACCATTGAATCACTTTGGTTCAAAGGCTTGGTTAATTTAGTTGGTTCAATGCTTTGGTTCACTCAGTCGGTTCATCCAATGGTTCAACAGCTTCTAGTTCAATTAAAGGTTCATCAACTTGGTTCAAAGCTTGGTTCAATGGTTGGTTCAAAGGAGTAGTTCAATGCAAAAGTTCAAGAGAACCTCCCAAAGGACAAGTGCCCTTACAAAGGGCACTTGGTCAACAAAAGTACCCTTTGAAAGGGTCATTTTCAAGGAAGCCGCAAAGGTAAATTCTTTTGGAATTTTGTTTAAGGCAGTTGAAAGATAAAGGGATTTCCTTTGGGAAAAATACTAAGGCAAGAAACAATTATTTTAGACTTTTTTCTGAAGGAATTCCTTCAGATAAAATTTTGAAGGAATTCAGAAAGGCTACGAGAGGAAAGCTCGAAGGAATTTCTGAAGGCCAAAGACAAAGCAATAATTCTTGTAGACTTTTTGTCTATGAGAAATTTTCTACGGACCTTTTGTCCACAAGAAAAAGTTTGCGGAAAAAGTCTATAGGAAAAGTGTCCACAGAAAAAGTCCACGAGAAAGCTCTGAAGGATGTCGAAGACAAAAGGCCATCGAAGGACCCTAAAGGGTAGGTGCCCTTATGGGGGACTCTCAACTACCAAATTAAAGGACACTTCCCCAAAGCTAAAGGGTCACCTTCCCTTTGGGATGATGCAAAATGAGAAAGCCAAAGAAATCTCAAGGGGTGACACACCCGAAGACGTCAAAGTCAAGAATGGTGAACTAGCCACTGGAAATTTAAACGTAGTGACGAGTGTGCGAATGTTAATTTTAAGGTTCATAAAATAGCCATTGATTTTGAAAAGCCTTAAATAAGAGCCAAAGAACTTAATGACCTGCCAGAAGAAAGAATCCTGAAGGCCATCTAAAGACTGCTCGAAGGGTAGATACCCTTGTGAGGAGGCTCTTCCCAACCCAAAATGAATCATTTCTCAAGGCCTAAAGGGCAGGTCCCCTGTGGGAAAGCTCAAATGACAAAGCCAAAGGAATTGCTGAGGAAAGTGACATGCCCATAGATGTGAAAGTTGTGACAATAAAATATCTGTTGATCCTTGTAGGTTTAAATCTATAGACCTGAATGCATTCAAAGGCTTTAAGGCCAAGATCAGTAGGAAGTGACTAAGGAATAGATGCATTAAATTAAATCAAGGACCTACTTTAATTAACTAGAAAAGGAGGAATGATGAGGAAGGATCAGAAACATTTACACATTGGATATGTTTCTAGAAGCAGATCACCAAGTGGACATTGAAAATGCAAACTTTCAATTAAATGACCCATTTTTTTGCATTGAGAAAAGCAAATGGGTAAATGCCCCTAAATTCTAGCCTATCTTCTTAACAAATTTCAATGCAAAATGATGTGTTACTATTCATGAGTCCTTCTTGAAGAGGATATATAAGGGACTCTCTTTTATTGTAAATGCATCTCTCTGACAATCAGAAATAAAACTCTGCCCAAATTGGAAGGCATTACTGAGACTTTGAGCTCAGATTGCTGATCATATTTTGTTATTGTAATAAGAAAGCAAGTGACTTTTCAGACTTTGTGCTATGATATCTTTGTTGTTGGGGAAACTATTCTTATGTCTTTTTCATTAATATATATTTTTTCCTTTAATTCAACAAGCAGAATTAGTGAAAGTAGTCAGGAAGGTGTCCTAAATTTAATTGTGGAGAGACTTTGTGCCCCCATAATTGCCTTTAGTGTGTTTTCTTTTTGTTTCTATGTAAAGGACCTTGGGATGACTTTGTGCCCTCATTGTCCTTCATATCTCACTCTTGGGTAATTCAGGTGGAGACTTTGTGCTACATCTCAATTTTTTGGTTACTACGTCCTTGGTTACATTTTGTAATTACTACCAGGAATATTCTTATGGTTTGCTGAATAGTACTTCTGAAAGAAGAGGAGTGCTTTCTGTCATTTCCCTTGAGATTTTTCCTTTGATTTTCATGCATCATCTCTGAAAAAAGAGAGATGGATGGTTTATCCTACCCTTGAGTATTATTTTCTATATATATATATATATATATATATATATATATATATATATATATATATATATATATATATATATATATATATATATATATATATATATATATATATATATATATATATATATATAGCATATCTATAGAGAACCTCCCCTTGATGAGAGGAGAGATTAGTCTCCTTTTGATGTGGTAAACCTACACATTTGGATGACCAATCTTCCTACTTTGGCTGATCAAACCTATTTTTTTATCAGTACGTTGATCGAAAAAATATTCAACCAACACTACCTACCTTATACCCCTCATTCTACTCCTTTACATGCATTTTTAACCTTTTATCATGCCAAACATGTAAGCAAACTCCTTCTTCTTAGCCACTCCATGTAGTGTGGTGGTTATTAATCAAGTTTCTTTGCCTTACCTTTATTTTCCAACAATTTCAGATTTAAATACCACTCACACACCTTCTTATGATCTTCTAGGACCATTTATAAACATTAAACAACATTTGGATTTCACACAAGACTCAAAACACCACACAAAGTCATGTTCAACAATTCAAATTTTTTTTTTGGTGGGAAACTCCAAATGGTTAAGAAACACACAAACTAAAGACTTTCAAAGACTCAAAAACATCGTAAAGGACCTTATGAGACATCTCACACCCATATCAAACTAGAAATGGCTAACATGAAACACCTAAAGACACTAACATCTTATGTTGCATTTTGATGGTCTAGATCATATTATTATATTAAATATACTTAGATTATAGTGGTTTTTAGGATACACTCATTATTTATTATATTATAATTTATTTATATATAAATAGGATGTTTGTAGATGATTTGACACAATCTTGTACTCATTAATTTTCATGTTTTAATTTCAATTATTAAATGATGTACTGATGCATATTCTTAAATTTTTATACCATTAAGACCCATTTATGGGCTAATATAATTATTAGTTTTATGCTTAAATCAATAGATTTACTGTATAAAATTTAATTACCATATTTATTTATTTTCAACATAGTATTATCACATGAATATATCTAAAATGGTGTACAAACCATAACATTGTGATGTTTAGTACATTTAGTAGATAAATAGTATATAACTAATCTTAATTACTTTTCCAAAAAAAATTGTTTGGAATTCCAAGTTAAATTTATTAGGGTTTTAATACTTTTTTATCATGTTTTTTATTTTTACATGAATAAAACTTGAGTTAACTTGAGTTAAACTATACAATTCAATTTCTAATCCATTTGTAGTGGTTGATTCATTTTATTTGAGTGAACCTTGCATTATGGTTTTCTCTTTGCCTAAGTAGTTGTTTAGATTAGTACAATGCATTATTTTACCACATTCATGAGGGTTGGGGAATGTTTCCTTCCCAACCCAAGATTGTGTATAGTTAGAAAAATTTAGGGGACAAACACCCCAACTCTCTATGTGTTTTACCAAGGAATCACAAGTTATCCCAATGCTTCAATAAGAAACATCTCCAACATGGTTCTCACCAACACATAGGTGTACTCTAACCTTTGTTCTTTCAAAAATATATTTTTTTTGTTTTAGATTAAAATATTCAATATATGGACATTTAATACACATATTTGTATGTTTTGATATTGTGTGACCTGCACAATTAGATATTCACACCAAATACAGAGTGTATTAAACACACTTAGGTACATTTTATCCTTTTACTCTATAGCTTTTATTAATATAATAAAAGGGGGAATTCATATATATGAAAATATTGTATTTGGTACTTGATAATGTCAAGATTGACACACATTTTCCACACATGAATTGAGCACTCAAACAAGGTCCCAATCCATCATTCTCTCACACTTACATGACATCTTATGAGCCAACACTTTCATTTTATTTTTATAAACCTTATATAAGCCTTGTTATCTATTTAAATATTTAAAAATATCCTTCATATACATCTCAAACTCTTAGTTCATTCCACTTATACACAAGTTAGTTCTACTAGACCTAGTCAATACTGCAAGTTTATACTGATGGATCTAGTCAAAATTGACTTACTTCAAAAAACTACTATTTTTCAAAATCAAACATTTCCTTAGGGTCAGCCCATTAGATTATCATGTCCATGGTGATATAACTTATTAAATTGGATCAATATATAAAAAAATAAATATCTCATTCAAAATGGGTTGGCACTTATCTGGAACACATCTATACACTATTGCACATTCAACAAATATTCCCTATTCTTCTTGAATTTTAAACCTATCTCTATGATAAATCATAATCCAATTTTGAATAAAACTAAGTCAAATAAATCATTTTAAAGTATCCAATCCCATCATTATTTGTATACATATAATGAAGGAGAACAATTACACAATCACACTAGGCTACAAAACTATATGTGGCTTGATTTCCTTCCTTGACGTATCAGATATGTAGGTAGCAATAAATCATTAGACAAGTGTGATTGGGGATACATTATCCCACGACACTTTCCTAAATTTTTGTATACTTATATACCTCACAAGAACACCTAGGTTCTTAAGGCAAATGAGATTGATTACTGGAGTTATGCACATCATCAAGTTTAGGATTTTGAATACAAAGTAAGTAAAGATATGCATAGGTGACTATAAAATTAATGTTCCTCATTTTTTCATAGGTAAACAATGCCATTAAGTTATTATACACCAACAATATTGACCTAATCTCTAAGAATAAATCTACACATATAAAGTCTCAACTCCTTAATTGATCAAATCATGGACCTACTTTATCATAATTTTCACTTTTAGAATATAGTCATAGTCTTATAATCACCCAAAAAAGCTAAATACTCATGTTTTTGTTATACTTACTATATTTAACATATTATACTCATTAAATTTTATAATATAAATATTTTACAATCACATGTATGCTTGAATGCCATATATTAATATATGAATTACATTTTAAAGTTTAGATCAATCATAATAATTTATCAAAATTAGGGTAAAACAAGTTCTACATATACATACACTTGAGATATAGGTTCTAAAAATTATCATATACATACATATAATTATATATCAATTATTACATGTTCATGAGTCATGATATTGTTTACTACACATACAAAATAGTTTAATGAAAAATTTGAATCTTAAATGGTTTGTAACACCCCACCTAGCCTCCCCTTGGCTTATGCACATGGTTGAGTATTTTTATTAAGGTTAAATCGGGGTAATTTTTTAATAAGGTCAACAAACCCTAGGATAATTACAAACAAAAAGGATCCAAAGGACTACCAAAGTCCACAAAAGAGACAAGAACAAACAAAACTAGTTTTAGTTAAAACACTACCCAAAAAAAAACTAGAAAAACATCCAAAGAAATACCAAGATCATGAATTAGCTAAAAGTGAACCTGAAGCCTATTCCATGTCTAAATTACCATAAATGTCTTCACAATAACTCTTCATTCTTTTTATATTTGAATCTATTTGTAAAAGAATATTTTCTTTGTCAACATCTTTATGACACCCACTGTATTAAACCTATTTTCCTTTGACTTTATTTGGGGTCTTAATGTCAAATAGATCTCCTAGGTGGGATCTAAGATTTTAAACATTTTTTATTACCTCATTCATAATAGACTTGATATAATTCACTATAAATCTAATGTTATTTTTTAGCTTATCATTTTTATTTTCAAGCATTCCAACCCTTGTTTGGAGACTCTACATTTGATAATTTACATCTTTATCAAAATTGTTTAGAACCAATATTTCATTCTCATGTTGAAAATATTTGACTTTCCCTTTGAGGTCTATAATTTCCCTCATGAACCAACACATGATGGATTTTAAAGGTCCAATTATTCTTCAATATTATCTAAATTTATATTCACTTTCAAAGAACTCACCAAATTATTGAATTCTTCATTTCAAAACATGAGGTTGCTTACCTATAGAGTCTTTGCCTTAATTCTTGGGGTCTTCCCTTGAATTGTTTTTTATATAATCTATTTGCTTTGTGTGAGTATCCTTGATAGATCTACCTAGGTCCTTTTGATTATTGACATCCTTAGTACTAGTCATATCTTCAACTAAAATTGAGTCCCCAACAAAATGCCATGTTTTACCAATCTTATCCAAAGACTTGACTGACATAGGAGTTTCCTTGGCTACACTCTTCAGATGATTTTAATGTTACTTTCTTGATTTTTTTTTAATATTTAACCTATGTACTCTTTGAATCTTTAACCTTTATACCATTGGAAGCTTTAACCTCTATAACCTTGGAGGAGATGCTACTAGGATACTTCATCCATATCTTCTTAATATTTCTGATCTCCATAGGTTTATCCCAACTTTTTTATTCTAATTGATAGGAATTTTTGGATTTATCTAATTCATTCCCTTAAAGTAATTTTGTATGAAAAGTATAACTCCTTCATGTTTGGGAGTAGGGTAATTTCCATTTTTATATTTCAATATGGAGGATTCTAATGAGAATTAAATATACAAGGGAAGACTCATGGGGATAATATGCCTAAAATAGTTTACAAAAATAAAAAGAGACCATAAGACTATGTTAAACCTACCTTAAAGTGTGATGTATTGAATTAGGTGGAAAAAAAATTATCCAAATGTCCTGGGCAATGATTCTCAATCAAAACCATTGTGAATAATCTCAAGGGATTTACCATTTAGTAGAAAAATATCCTTATCTTTTTATAGTCCCTGCCCATTTTGTATATTTTGGTGTCCTCCATCTCCAACATTGTAACATGTGCTATCAACTCTTTTATGATCTCCATCAAGACCCAATTGCTGTTAAGGGTTCTATCCTCATAAGTATTTGTAATAAGAGTCAAAACATGCCTATAATGCCATTAAATTTTCTCCATAAACCTTGCAAATCTCCCAATCTATAGAGCCTTCTAAATAACCTCATTATTTTTGACTTACTCAAGAATTTCTGGCTCTATCTTATTCAATATTACCATTTTAACCTCTTGGTCTATGAAATATGGGAAATTAAGTATTTCCCAAAACCAATTGACTAAAAAATGGAAAATCCCCAAAGTTATCTTCTTGTTACCTTTGTTATTAGATATACATATTTGAGTTATGTTTCTTGATTATATAATATTCTCATTGAGAGTGAAGAAGGGGATATTTAAAAATAAATTAATCAAATAAAGGCTAACACTATTATGGATCATAATCCATGTTTTGAAGTATTTTTGGGTAAGATTTTTGTCATGGATGAGCTTAGTGAGTTTGGTGGTTTATATATTAGCCTCCTCTTTCTTGGGTTACCCTTCTTATTTTTGGGATAATTTTAGGCTCTTTTTTTTGATGCCACATGTCACCCAATGCTCATTCTTCACAAAAAGGTTTCTACCTTGCCCAAGAGTAGCATCAACTCAACATGTGTCATCATAACACTCATTAAAAAAGAAAGGAGTTATTTTATAAGGAAAAGGAATGCTATTAGATGAATAAATAATGGGTGGGACCCATTATGTAGTTATAATGAAAATAAAAAAAAACCTTCCATGTATGCCCTCACGCTCATTTTTTACAAGAGAGTTTTTGGCTTCCTTAAGAGTAGTGCTAGATCACCACATGGCATCACAACACTTGTCCAAGGTGGGTTTTGTTTTGTTAGAGCTCTAAGTTGTGTCATTGGTTAAGGGAAGTGGGCCCTATTCCTAAAAATAATCCTAGAGGCAATTCCAAGGGAGACACGTATCACCATAGTGCTTCTTATAAGTGTCATGGGAATCATGAGGCATCAAATTTATGCCATATCTAGGATTTGAAGACTAACTACACTCATGATCCAAAGCTCCCCCCTTTCATTTGAAATGGCCTCATCATGAGCATGAGTAATGGGTTCTAGGTGTCATTTCTTCATGAGGTTGATATGCCTATATATTCTGGGCTTCTTCCTTTTATAAGGGGTTAGACATGAGATAATAATTTTTTTTATGACTATTATCAGAGAGCAACCATTTATAAAACTTTATTTTATGAATAGAAATAGTAACAGTTGTTTTCCATTTCAAGACCTTAATAGGTGCCCCTCATAGAAAGGATTGAATATTTTATACTATGCCTTTAGGCCTTTTGTATTTTGTTCTCCATACAACAGTGAAGAAGATGTGGTGTTCTATGTCAATTTGTGTGGAATCAATTGCTATCTATGAATTATATTCTCTACTTCTATAGCATTGGCTTTTGTTCATACTACAGGATTTAAATCATGCACATGCTCTTTGAAATCATACGTAATGTTTTAAAGGTTCAAGTTATTTTATGAAATACTAGGAATAAGTACATCAATAATTTTGATGCATTGCCTTAGTTTTATTTGAATTTTCTTCTCCCCCTTTTCATCCCCAATAATTCAAAGCGCTGACTTTTAAAATCTTGGAGGTAACTTTATAGAACATAAATCTAGTCCCATGTCTATAAAGCTTCCCATAGGGCATTGTTTTCTAAGAGAGAAAGTTTTAGGCATCAATAATTCCCTTTTTTGGCATGCCTAGTGAGACTCAAACCAATAATCACTGATTAAAAGTCTAAGTTTATGAGCCAAATACCCATCACAAGGTCACTAACAGTGAAAAATCCAAGATTAATACTACCACCTCTAATGTCTATAACTCACCAAAGAACCATAGGGTCCAATGCAACAAAACAACCATCACTGATGGAATCCTAAGACCACCAAGGAACTTTATGGCATGGAATAGTGGTATCCCACTCATTCCTTCTATAACCCTAGATATATGGGATATTATTCATACTAATGCCTTAAATGCACTCCCAAAGTTCATAAGTGAGGATTTTAAAAGTGCGATGGAGCATCTTCTATATTTTGCCAATGTATATATCATGTATTATATCACAGAGCAAAACATAGCCTTAAGGCTACTAGTTACTTCCTTTAAAGGATGAGCTCTTGACTAGTATCAGTCCTTGCTACCCAATTCCATCACCACCTAGGATGAATTGGGTAACCCATTCTTAAACCTATTTAATGAGAAAGGAGACCGATCATCTCTCTTACATCATCTAATAACTATTAAAAGAGCCCCATAAGAGGCCATTATCGATTTTAATACTAATCTTGATAAAACTTGGAAATGAATCTTGGTAATGGCTTAATTTCCCATGGGTATGGCCATCATATTTTACCTAAAATACTTAAACTTAGATATAGTTGTTATGATTTTATCTATTGGAGTCTAAATGCTACCAAATGCATATGAGTTATCCATCAGAGTGGAAAATAATTTGATAGATGATGGAAAAATTCATGCATGATCATTGATGCTCATGTTCCTAGAACTATCAATTCCACTACAAGAGGAAATCCCAAGCACCTCATAAGCATATCCTTCCATGTATGTATATTTGGATACTCAAACTTGCATGTCCTCTTTATACATACAAGCTATGGATATGAATTCCATGAAGAGCATATTATGTAACTTCTCAAATGAGATTATAAACCTCAATAGGTAGCAAGATATTCCCCCAAATCCCCCTTAATAAAATTACTAAGGTGGAAGAGTGCCATATCAACACAACCAGTATTGAGGGGGTAGAGGCCAAATCATTAGGCATGACCTATAAATTAGATCATCTTAGTTCATGATCCCTTAAAAATGGTGCTACCATAATTAAATAGATAATTGGTTGCTAGACAAAATAACTTGGTGGATGACTCAATTTTATGGTGCTTCTCATGTAAAAATACACATACACCTCAGAACTACCTAAGAGGTAATACGTAGTAAAAGGTTATTAAGAAATAAAGATAAGGGAACACACTTAACTTAGCTCTTTATGTATACCAATCCCTAGGCATTGAAAATGTTGTCATAATTGCTCAAATGTAAGGAATACCCTTGGATCAAGAAGAGGAGATAGCCTTAGATCAAGCACTTTTCTCTTGGATGGAAGGCAAAAATTTAATTTATGCAAGTGATATCCCCATAATGAAAGCCTTGTAAGTCCAATTGGAATACTACATCTAATCTAGGAAGAGATTAAATAAGACCTAAAAAGCATTCAAAAGGCCTAAAATAACTTTCAAGAAAGGTTTAGGACCCCAACCATCACCCTTGACATATCAAAAATGGAGTGAAATAACATAGAACAAGATAAAAGACCTTGAAGTCTAGCCTCAAGGGTCATTTAATGTGGTAGAGTAGCTGATAAAGGCACCAACCAATGTTTATCTTTAGGATATCTTATATATCCCAAAGTATAAGCCTCTACTACAAGAGGTAATGGAAGACCAAGAAAATCCTGTGTGAGGTAAATCAACTATGAAGCTAACACAAACTAGGGCAAAGGAAGCTAGTAATAATGAACAAACTCATGCATTATCTATGTTCATTAAATACGAAATAGGGGTAAGTAAAATGAAAATTACCCCATTTTATTTAACTCACATTATAGGGAATAAGTTATTTCACAATTCTATGATTGATTATGACACAAACACCACAGTTATGCCCAAACTGATTATGGATGCACTACAACTTCAATATGAGCCTTTTGATAAAGGGGTAATGCATTTAGATGGGAATAAATTTTAGACCATAGGTGTTATCAGGGCCATTATCTTAACTTTGTATTCTTACACTAATATCAGAGTCTCCTAATAAGTTGTGGTAATAAATATTCCTCTAGTCTTTGGCTTATGTTTGTTATGAGATTTCATAGCCAAGATAGGCAGATACTTGTCTTTGGATTGGTCTCATTTAATCTTAAGGACTAAATATGACCCTAAAATAAAGGTGTTATCTATTTTTTTGCATCTATAACACATAGCTAATGATGTTATGATGAATTTTGAATCAACACACACTTCTTTCTCCAAAAAAAGATGTATTATGTAGAAATGCTCAAAGAAGAAAAAGTGGCAAACAACAGGAGCCTAGAAGAGGAATTCCTTGTTAATGAATTCATAAAGAATGATCTATTTAAAAACTTTGATTACACTAGCCTCATGACCTATGTAATCCATGATGAAGGTTAGACCATCCTTGAAGTCATGAATAAAAGAGAGGATTAAAGCAAGGAACCAAGAAATGAGTCCAAATTTTGGACTCCATATTTTGATGGTATGAAATGCAAGACTAGATATAAATATGGTATCAAATTGATGTCTCCATGTATAAAAGAGACCCTTAGGGACTTTTGCTTCTAGTTCTTTTACATAAATAATGAAGCCAAGTGCAAAGCCCTGGTATATGGCCTTGGCCTTGTCGAGTGCATCGGCATGAAGTATTTAAAAATGTTCAGAGATTCTAAACTAGTAGTAAGGAAAGTAATAAGAATTATAGATATAAATAATGTCCACATGAGGTCTCACCACCATCAAATATAGTATTTGATCAAAGTATTCTAAGCATTCAATATCCAAATCATTCCTAGGTCCATGAATATAAAATTAGATAAAATGGAAGTAATTGGCTCCCAGTTTAACCCAGTAACCAATTTACTAACCAAAAAATAAGTGGTAAGAGTAATTATTAGGCCCTCTATCCTAGATAATGATCATAACTCAGGTATTTGAGAATGATTCCCAAATTATCATGTTTCTTAAATAGTTGTGAAAGTTTGTAGAGAAATTATAGCCAAAGAATGAAGAATCCTATGGAGATCAAATCATGAAACTAAGGTATAATAATCTCCAAAATATACTAATCACCCTAGAGAGTATATTTGATTTTGATGATGCAATAAATGACAAATAAAAGTTTGTCACAAATAAAGGTAAATACTCTAGGATTGATGTAGGAGATGGAAGAAAATTAAAAGTGGAGAAAGAAGTTTCCCAAAAGGATAAGGAATGATTGGTGTATTTTTATAATAGTTATGAAGGAGTTATGGCTTGTACCTATGATCACCTAAAAGGGTATGATCATGAGGTGATCTAACACACCATATATCTAGTCAAAGGATCCAAACTAGTCCACCAAAAGCAAAGGTTAGTAGACCCAAAGATCAAGTCTCTTATGGATTAATGACTAAGTAAATTGATTGATTCAAATATTATACACCTAATCAAGCATTTGACTTGGGTATCTAGCCAATTTCTAGTAAGAAAGAAGAATGGATAAATTAGGCTGTGTAGACTTTAGGGACTTAAACAAAGTGTTTATAAAAGATCAATATCCCCTTCCTTCCAAGGAACATATCCTCCAAATAGTAGTGGGTGCATAAATTTTCTCTCTATTGGATGAGTTCTCATGTTATAAGTAGGTATGGGTTAATAAGGAGGATCAACATAAAACCACCTTCACTATGAAGTGGGGAACCTTCAAATATGCAAAAATGCCTTTCAACCTCTCTAATATAGGAGCTACCTTCTATAGATACATGGATATATATTTTAATGGCCTAATAAAAAAAATCATCCTCATATATCTTTATTATTTTATATTGTTCTCCAAGAGAAAGGAAGATCATTTTGACCATTTAGAGAAATTTTTAAAAAAGTGCCAAGAGTTTGGGGTATCCATCAACCCTAAAAATGTGTCTTTGACATATCAAAAGTTAATTTTAAAGGGTATGTGGTATCCAAATAAGGAATCTCTATTGATCTAGATAGAGTGAAGGACATCAGGGACTTAACCTTACCCATTAACAAGAAAGGAGTCTAGTCCTTCCTAGGGAAGATTAACTTTATTAGTCGATTCATATCTAACTTCATGTGGCTGGTAAGGCCAATCACATTAATGCTAAAGAAATACCAATATTTCAAATGGACCACTGAGGAAAGAACAACATTTGACAAGATCAAATAAGCAATATCCACCACTCTTGTACTAGTCAATCCTAAATTCTCTAAAGATTATTTCATGTATGTTTACAAAAGTGAACATAACTTGGTAGTTATGTTAACTCAAAAAGAATATGAAGGGAAGGATGAACATATTATTGCATTATGGATATGAGACTAAGTATAATTTCATTAAGAAACAATATTTTAATATCGTTAATGGTCTCAATAAATTCATACACTTGGTGGCAAGAAGCAAGGTGATGATATATGTGGCACATCCCAATGTTAAAGAGTACAACATGGAAAGGGAAATAATCAAGAAGAAATCCAATTAGATCATCAAGATCCTAGAATATGATTTCAAATCTATATCAACCAAGGTGATCTAAGGGAGAGGACTTTATGATTATTTTGGTCAATATGTGTATGCCTTGACTGGTGAGTAAGATACCCCAAAAATGATTTTATTAAGTTAGTATGAAAATGATGAGTCCTAAGTTACTGATAGAACCTAATTTATGAAAATTGGATGATATAAAAATGTCCTCCCCACACACAAAAGGATATTTTGTAGGTTGTAAGGGGCTAGTTATACACTAGTTCAGGGAATCCTTTTAAAAAATAACTTCAACAAGGAACTTCTCTAATGAAACGACGACCACCAAACTTGGAATATCCTATAAGATATGTAATTTAACCCTATAGGTATTCATTTATTATCAAAAAAAATTGAAACCAATATTATGCATGTGGGATAATACTCACTAACAATGTTTTCAAATTACCATCAGATAGTGAAGAAATGATAGTAATGCTAGTTTTTCACTAGCAAACAAAAGAATTCAACCATGTCACTGAACCCAATTGTGAATGATGAGAATTTTGCACAATGGGCTTGTATTTAATTAATATTATTAATCTAGTGTCTAACATAGGCCATAAATGGATAATCATAGCTAGAAATTACTTTATGAGGTAGACTGAAGCAACCCTTTTAAAGGAGGAAACTAAAAATGTGATCCTCAACTTCCTAAAGGAATTGGTAGCAAGTTTTGGACCTCCTAAAATGATTATATTTGAAAATGTGAAGGTTTTAATTGATTAAAATATTTCAAAATTTGTGCTTTGGAATGTAATTTTCCTTAAAAATTTATCCAAATATTACCCTTAGGGGAATTGGTTGGCCGAATCAACCAATAAAAACCTCATAAGTTTAATCAAGAGGATGGGTATTGATCGATAGAGAGAATGGCATAATCATCTAAAAAAAATATATGGGCCTATCAAATCACTCATAATAAATTTTTTAAATCATCCCCATATGAATTAGTATACAGGAAAGAAGTGGTCATGCCCATATCAATGAAAATTCTCACTTTATAATTGTTGAAAGCTATCAAAATAGTGGAAAGTAGAGCATTGGAGGTTAGGTTAGTATAATTAATTAAGTTTTATGGGACAAGAGAATAAGCCAATAATTCTAAGATTAATTGATAAATGGTATTCAAGAGATGGTTTGATAATAAGGCATGTTACCCAGGCTTCAAGCTAAGAGGCTTAGTTTTGAAATTTGATGAAAGGGACATGGATCCAAGGCAATATGCTAAGTTTTATTCCTTTTGGAGAGGACCCTTTCACATCATTGGAAATAGACAAATCAATGTATTCAAGTTGGTATATGAATAAGGAAATGCCTTAGAGATTCCAATTAATACAATCCTCTTGAAGCACTTCAATTGATTTATTAGCTTCACATTTTATATAGTTAGTTAGTTTCCCTATTTTTCTATTGTTTCTTTTCAAAAATAAGTATCATTAGCACAATTTGATATTATCCCATTTCTAGGTGTCTGTTCCTTGTCTCCCATAATTTTGAATCATCTTTGATAGATGGTTATCTACCCCATTCCCCCTACCATTAATGTTTAGGAATACCCAATTGCATGATCTCCCATAAGGATCACTGTAAATATCTTGTGAGACATTTCTCAAGTGTGTGTGATACCCTTAACATTTATGGGTACCTAAATTCAAAAATGGCTACATGATGATTGATCTAGGAGTGTTGGTCTATAAATATCCCCCTCTAAATTGAATAAAACATTTAAACACCTTAAGATTCTAAGATAATTAAGCAAATGATTGTGAAGAATTGTGAGTAGAAGCTATTACTAAGTGTTTCCAATAATTTTATTAAGACAAATTAAAAAATAGGAGAACTAAAAGATGGAACATTATGGGTCTTCATCTAGTGTTAAACATCTTAGGAAACAAAGAATTCACATATCAGGTGGTCATGAGGACCTTCCCCCTCAATTTTCATGAAGTAAATCATACGCTTCTACCCATACATAGCCAAAGACCAAGATACCAAACATCAAGAACATTAAAAAATGGCATTATAGGGACCCCACATTAGTCTTAGAATTTATAGATGGGATATTCGATCCCAAATTGACCAAAAATACAAAGATCTTGAGGGAGGGCACTCACACTTGCATGATCATAAAGGTTTGAAATAATAACTTTTAGTCATTTGGTTTCATGATATGGAGCTCTAGCCTAGCTCAATACATGGTGCCTCTCATGCACCCATGCCCAGAGATCATTTCCCTATGTGCAGTGAGATATAATGTTATCACTAGCATTATCATAGGTAATCACCTAAATGTGGACATTGTTGCTGACATGGTGAAGGAAATGATTTAGCTCCTTAATGACCCTAGCATAGACATTTATGATATAGAGAGCTTACAAAATGTATTGGACACTCATGTCTAGAAGGTAAAGTTCTTGAAATCAGATCTCCATAGAAATTACATGGAAGTGTTGCCTTTGTCCATCACTCTTATTATATTTAAGGCATAAGATATGAGAGACACCCTCTCTATATTATCATTCATCCTTAGAATGGACTTGGACACCAATGTCCATGACTTCTAGTTGGGTACAGTCTTTCACTTGAAGATAGTGAGTAGGGAAAGGGCTTACAAAATGGACTTTGTAAATGCCATCATTAATGCCATTCATAATTAGTTGGTAAACTTTTTAGCCTAGAATACCTTCAAGTATTCCTCCTTCCTTCTCCACCTAATTCTATACCATATCTCATGGTTCTTCTCATTGTATTTCATCATTAATGAAACCAAGATGGGGATGTATCACCATATAGTTATTCCCATCTTCACATGGACCACATCCTATCAACCATGTATGATTAGCACAAATTCAAATATTTCTTCCTATCTCTAGTTATAATCAACCTCAGTCAAGAAGCCATTACCTTTATAATGATAGACCCCTAAATATCATAACTCACTAGCTATAAAATTCCATTTGATTAGTTCTTTAGATCCCATATCACATTCATCAAAGTTCATGGATTCAAGGAGGATACATTCTAGATCCCATGCTTTCTCATAGATAGGACCTTAGCCTACCAAATCTATGTGGTGGATTCAGTGTATGGTGTGGGATAAAAGAAGAGGGACCTTTATGACATCCCCTTTTTAAGAGGGGGAAGTATAGGTATGAGGAGGTCATAAGAGCATTTGTTTATGATTAAAGTAGCTAAGCTTAGCCTAGACCAGATCAATGATAAATGGAATTATGACTCAGTTGGCTACATAACCTCTCTCAAAATAATTTACCCTTTAAACATGATCCCTAGCCATACTTTAAGGAATCAATTTTCTAATGGAGGATGACATAAAAAACTATGTGGATCTATTTAATATCCTTTTAGACACTTTCCAACCATGAGAATCCTTCTATAAACTAGCTTAGGATTTTGATCCCATAAAGAACATGACCAAGGGTCTCAGAGCATAACTCATCCATAGGGGATAAAGTAAGGAAAAAATGGATGCCTATTGGAAATATAGGAAGGAAATTGGCTAGAGGGATCTCAATTTTGAAGACTTGAACTCCAATGAGTAATTTTAGAACCTCTCAGATGAGCACCATGAGGAAGAAGATCAAGTAGAAGAAGATGTTTTAATAAAATGAAAGGAGGAGGATACCCCCTCAGGGAAGGAGGAGGAATTTTTTATGATTTAGATGCTTATATATTGGCCCAATCCTATTCATACAACTCTCTAATAGTAAGGACATGCCACTCTAGGGTAGCCAAAAGTAGGGTCATCTTAGCCTGGCTCTAAGGCAAAAACTTCCATCCCTTCCCTTGTGCCCAAGTAGAAGAAGGTATGATTTTTTTACCCTCTTATTTCCACATCTTCTTAATTCTTCACTTCATTTTTTCCTTCCACTATTTCCATCATGCTTGCACCACTTACAACCATGCAACCAATCACCTCACTTGCACCATTTTTCACTCCTCTACCTTTATCCACCACAAGTACATCCATCATGGTAAAATTGGCCACCACCCATTTTTGAGGCCTCATTATTTTCTCACCTTACATAATGACCCTTTACCCACCAATTTTTGAGGGAAAAACATTCATTACTTCACAACAACAAGTGACCATTCCTTTTGGATTTGTATAACGATCCCCCTTCATGGGGGAATTAATTCAATCATAGGAGTAGTTCTACCAGTATTTAAAGACTATAAGAAAATCTTGAGAAGCTTAGGTAGAAAAGAGAAGAGGAAAAATGAACAAATACCTAATGAGACCTCACATATGATCATTATTTGACCCTCTGCATCAATTCCTGATGATTACACATATGATGCCAAAAGTAATCAAGCCCTAAAATAGATGTAGTGGGGGGATTACTCGATACATGTCATCAACCTTAACCTTAGCCAAGCTACAACACATGATAGGGTTGAATTGATGGAGGAGACCCAAAATTACATCACCATAGATTATATCAAATAAAGTCATCAATTAGAGGAGTAATAACTTGCAAGAGTCAAAGTTGCCATCAACCACCTGAATGCAAAAGCCAAGGTCAAATATGCGAAGCTCACCAAGATGAAGTCAGACCTATAGAGTTGTGTTACCTTTAAGATATTCCAATTAGAAGCTAATCAAAGGGCCTAGTTTTAAGTCTAGGTAGTAGAACTAAAGGATAAAATTGATGTCTTGAAGAAGGAAAAGGTGGCCATATAAAATAAGCCATAAGAAAAATAATTAGAGATCATGTAGACCTATAAGAGTCTCTTAGACACTATAATCATGTAGAAATAGATGAAACATGTGTCCTTAGCTAAGGATTAGGATATATAACAATTGAAGAATAACCTCACCACCCATTCCCAGACTACAGGTATCCTCTTAATGGTCCAATAACTATACATTTCATACTAGGAAAGAATAAAGACCATGAGATCAAACTTAAAGCCAGTGCTTGGGTTTATTTCAGACTCCTAGTGATTAATCACACAAGTGAGTACATATGTATATTAGGTCCTTTATTTTATATCCCCTAAGTTTCAATATTTACAGCTCTTAGTATTGAAGCTATATAGTACAACATATAGGATGATCCAAGTAGCAGGGGTGGCCGATAGAAGGCAGGTGGTAGTCAAGGTTAATGATTTCCTAAGATGTAACAAGGTAGCATCAAAATAAAAGGTATTTTTAAATGCCTTAGAGAAATTGGTCTAAAACGTGAAGGTTCACATTGAACAATTGATCCATTTAAGACTCCATTCCCCATTCATATCAGATAACATTGTCCTTTTAGAGGATAAAATAATAGATTTCTATATCACCAAAAAGAATAACTATACCATCTTTGTGGCTCTAGGTCAAGTTCTAAGCATTTAAAAAGTGGAGACCATTTTAAAACCTCTTACCTATCTCAAGTTTAAGATGTAAGTAGTTTTTCAAGGGCTGAGCAACATCTCCTTTAATGAGATAATTGATTTGGATATATCTTATGAGGCTCTAAAAATGAAGACTCAACCCACTAAAGAAGAGTGGACACCTTTGAAGGTGGCTCTTTAAAATTTGTGTGTTTTTTGGCCTCTCCCTTTTTGTAATTTTGCTTTGATTGGTCTGAGAAGATATAAATTTTGGGTTCTTCCATTTGCAAGCGGATTCGCCTACAAGTCACTAGGAACTGTGGATCATAATCCACATTTTAAATTATTTTTTGGTAGTTAGCTTTTTATCTTAGATGTGCTTGGTGAGTTTTATAGTTTATAAATTGGCTTCCTCTTTCCTAGATTCCCCTTTTTATTTTGTTCTAAGTCTTAGTTACTTCTATTGATGCCACATGTCACCCTGGTGCTCATTCTTCATGAAAAGTTTTTTGGCTCACCCAGGAGTAATGTCTTCTCAACACATGTCATCACGGTACTCCTTAAAAAATAATGAATTTATTTTATAAGGAAAAGTGTGCCATTAGATGATGAAATAATGGGTAAGACCCACTATGAAATTACAATGAAAAGGAAGCAAACATTCCATGTGGTTCCCTCATGCTTATTTTTTACAAGAGAGTTCTCATCTTCCCTAGGAGTAGCACCATCTCACCACATGGTGTCACAATGCTTATCTAAGCTCTGAGTTTTTCCATTAGTTGAGGAAATTGGGTCCCATTTATAAAAATAATCATAGAGGTAGTTCCAATGGAGACACACATTGATATAGAGCTTATTCTAAGTGTCATGAGAATCATAAGGTATCACAGTTGTGTCATATCTAGGATTTGAAGACTAGTTGTACTTATGAGTGAAAACTCTTTTTAATTACAATGGCATTATCATGAGCATGAGTACTAGGTTCTAGGTGTCATTTCCTTTTGAGGCCATTGTACCTATATATTATAGGCTTATTCCTTTTGTAAGGGGCTAGACATGAGATAATATATATATATATATATATATATATATATATATATATATATATATATATATATATATATATATATATATATATATATATATATATATATATTATGATTGATATTAGAGAGCATCCATTTGTAATAGTTTAGTCTGTGAATAGAAATAGTAGCAATTGTTGTTTTCCATTTCAAGACCTTAGTAGGTGCCCCTCATAAAAAGGATTGAATATTTTATACTATAAATTTGGGCCTTTTGCATTTTATTTGCCATCCAACAATGAAGAGGATGTGGTGTTCTATGTCAATTTGTGTGGAATCAATTATTATTATGATTTCTATTATATGCCTCTATAGTGTTGGCTTTTGTTCATACTACAAGATTTAAATCATGCACATGATATTTTAAATCATCTATAATTTTTTAAAGGTTCAAGTTATTTTATGTAATACTATGAATAAGTACATCAAGAATTTTAGTGCATCGCCTTAGTTTTATTTTAGTTTAATTTGCATTTCCTTCTTCCCCTTTTCATCCCCAATCATTTGAAGAGCTAGATTCTAAAATCTTGGAGGTCTTTCCATAGACCATAAATCTAGTCCCATGTCTATAAAGCTTCTCATAGGACATTATTTGATAAGAGTGAAATTTTTAGGTATCAACAACTATAGAATAAAAATTTAAAGTTTCAGTAGCTTCTAAGACTATGTTTGGGAAAGACCCCCATATCCTCAAGTATTTTGTTCATTACAAATACCTTTTCCCTTAATATTATAAACAATTTCCTGAGGAATATCCTCAATATCCATCAAATTAGTCAAACCTAAGGAGGCCACACCCATATTAATGAACTAGTAAGCTATCATGTTTATTTTATAATAAACATGTTGGATAATCACTTGTTGATTCGAATCTAGAATAGAGATGGATTCATCTACTTCTTAATTGATAGACCAACTAATAGAATTTTTCCTTAAAAGGTAATTTATTATATTTATATAATCCCCCTCTATTATGATAATTTGAAATCCCAGTTGTTGATCCAGCTTTATACCCCACAAAGTAGCAAGGGCTTTAGCCCAATGATTGGACTTAATTCCCACATCTCTAACATAAGCTACCATAAAATTTCCTTGATGATCCATTAATATACCTCCTCCTTTTAGGCTTGGGTTTCCTTTGGAAGCTCCATTAAATATGAGATTTAACTAGCCCGATGGTGTAGGTTTCCATTTAGTTCTTATTATAATATCATCTCTAGGATCACTCTTTCTAAGACCAGTAGGATCAATTTTCTAACTAAGAGCTGGTAGGTGTTCAAAAGTTAATAATATTTTTCCTTTTTCATTAGGAACTATAATAAAATTTTTAATAAAAAACTCAAATATCCTTTTGGATAGAATTTTAATAACACATTACTTATCTCTAAATATTTTGTTGTTGTATTCTCCCCATATGTTCTAGATGATATGCGGTAATGAGAGATTCCATAATTTTTTAATAAGAAAATTTTGAATGGGACTCTCCCATGATTATCATAATTCCAATATAGAACTAGAAAATACCCAATTAACATTGATTTTAAGAACAAATAAACTCCAAATTTATTATGCATAGGGCCAATCCACAAGTAGATGAAAAATATATTCATTATCCTTTTCACATAACATGTATTTGTTAGTCAATATGTAACTTATTTTTCTTAAATTAGCCATTGTTAGGATTTTTTTTTGGAATACCACCCATAAAAATAAATAAATTATAATAATAAAAAATTTATCCCAAATATTTTCCCAATTAGTAATGTTTCTTGGATCTTGGACCAATAAATTGTACCCAGTTTTCACTTGGTATTGCCCATTAAATGACTCCTTCCAAACAATCTGATCTTCATTGTTGATGGTTGATAAAATATAAATTTATGAATATATTATTCAAATTAGACACAATGATGGTATCCTCATAATTCAAAATTTCTATGTTTAATGTTTTCCATTTTTGTAACTCCTTCAATGACCTCCCAATATTTAGGAACCTTGTAGCCATACTTATTTTGGATGTGCTCTTGTATATGCTACCAAGGATTTAATTGACTAAGATTTTTTTTTATAAAACACAAGAATATTTCCAAAATTCAACCTTCAAACTATATACACATAATATTCTAAACTTTTATCAAATACGAACACTTACATATTATAGGATCCCATCGAGACTCAATATTTGTGAGTGCATACCCTAAGGGGTGCACCAAGAAAGGGGTGGATAGACAAATGGTGCTTCACAATATTATTTTCCCTTATTTCCACTTATTACCAATCCAACTATATCCTAAAACCATTCCATAAGCTATTACTCCTCTTTTTCAAACTCCTCCAGTCTATTACCACCTTATATTCTTCTTTTCCTCACCTTAAGCCCCTTTTGATAGTCTACTATACTAGGTCAATTGGGTTGACCCTGTACTATTTTGGATAAAATTTATTTAGGGTCTAGGTCAGCTCTTAGCTGACCTAACCCATGACCTAGTGAATTTTTGTCTATAACTATACTAGGTCGACCCTATCAGCCAAAACTTTAGAAGGGATTAGGGATAAATCCACCTATATATACAAGATCATTTCATCATTATTTATAAATAAACAAGAGTTATTATTCTCTTAAAATTATTTATAATTTGCTCTTCCACCATTCTACTTGAGGAGTCTTAGCTTAGAGTTTCTACTTGAAGAATCTACTCTTGTGGAGAAGTCTTGAATGATTTGGCCTTTCTTAGTGATCCTTACAAACCACAAAAAGCTCTTGTAAAGACCCTTTATCCAAGGGAGATATTGAGTCTCAATGGGTTCCTATTTTAGGTAAGAATTCTCTAACTTTTGTCCACTCTTTAGTATATAGAAGCAACATAAGTATTGGATTCAAATAATATTACTCTTCTTCTTCATGTATTAGGGTCTAACTCATACATAGCTTAATTGAGATTCTTTTATGCATGTTTTTTATTTATTGACCCCCATATTGTGGAAAAAGCTTTGATGAGCACTATATTATATTTATTTTGTTTACTTGTTATTAGTATAGTGAATATGAAAACATAGGACCTAGTTAGGGTTATTGCATGATTGTGTTTGACTAGAGACTTTGAAACCCTCCCTAGAATTGTTTATTATGGTAATAGATCGCTTAATTGGGTCTAGTGGATCCCTACATTGGTCATGTTCTTGATTATCTAATGTATCCTTAATCATAAGTATAAGTATGATCAATCTTATCCAAGTTAGAATTAATTTATAGACATGATGCATTTTTGATTGCATGCATTCTAGTGAACCTGATGTGAAACTAACCCTTGTAGGTTTTATTTCAAGTTTTTCATTATTTTATCATTTTATTTATCATTTTTATATATTTAAAATACTAGGTTGATAATTTTGGTATATTTTCTAACTTCTATGTTTAGGTTTAATATATAGTTGTATCAATATGACTATATTTTGTTTGTGTAAGTTTTTCATCAAGTATAGGCTACTAGGTCAACTCTATCAACATAGTACTTTTTTATAGTTCTAGATAGACTACTAGGTCATCCCTATTGACATAATACACTTCCAAACATCCATAAAACATACTAGGTCAACATTTTTGACATATTATACTTTATAGGTTTTAGCAAATAAGGAACTACAAAACTAGGTTAACCCAGTCAACCTAGTTTATAGAATTGGCAAGTATAAATCAGTTTACTTCAACATCAATATCATTTTCATTTACATCCTCTAACCCACCAAGGTCACTTTCTCTCCTTCTTTATCATTTTTTTTATTATTTCTATTTTTCATAGTTTGTAGTCTTTAAAATTGCCCCTATACAACAAACTAGGTCCATTCTATCGACCTAGTTCTATATTTTATCTTCTATCTAGAAAACTAGGTTGATACTCTTGATGTAGTTATTTAAAAAACCTTGTTTCAATAGTACAATAGAGACACTATCAAATTTTTTCTACAATCTCTACAAACACTATCATTTAAATTAACACTATACTATGTTTCAAAGTTAGAATTAACATTTATATGCTAGCAATTAGCTCACACTTTCAATTTTTAGTTGCTTGCATGATTATAATAGATCACATAGTTTAATTAGGTGGTTTTTCAATATAGTGTTTATTTTCACTATTTTTTATTTTCTTGCACACACTACCAAATCACAAGATATTAGAAATGCATTTTAATAATTATCTACCCAAGGCTTATCTACTTGGATTTCATCACCAAGGGGGAAGCCAACTTGGTTTTATATCCAAGTATAAAAATGTGTTTATTTGTATGTATTAGAAAATCACCTGACAACCTTATTACTATAATGTGTGAAGTGAGGGGGTAGGCCCCAATACCAAACATATACCATTGCCAACATATATCACTTTCAACCTAAATGTCCTGAAACCATCCATAAATTTATTTAAAATTTCTTACTTATATCCAACTTCCTATCACATATTAAAATCATACTCTAATAATCTATCAACGTTTACGATGACCACTTAGTTAGCATTACTTTCTAAGTTGATTACTTGCTTTTTACATAATTGTATGTTGTATTGTAAAAACTTGCATTGGCCAGTGTTGGTGTAAGGTTTTGTGATATGTACTTCAATTAGATCATCATCATTGACCTAATTTATTATGTGGTTTCTTTCAATTCTTTCTTTCAAAATTTTTCTTGTTTTTGTACACAATCATTTTTCTTAACACAGTCTCTTACAAAATGTCTATTTTCCTGCCTACCATACTAGGTTGTCCCTATCAACATAGTAATCTTTTTTATTTCCCAGGATACATAACTAGGTTGACCCTATCGACTATCTTTTTATGTCTATTTATTACCTAGGTTACAAAACTAGGTCAACCTTGTCGACTTTGTATCCCTATTTTCTCAATTTTTAACCCTTGTTTTCTGTATTAGGTCAACCCAGTTGACTCTATTCTCTTACTACTTTCCTTGTCTATTTGACTCAATTCTTTCAAGTCCCCTTTTAGTTTCTCTTCCATAGCATTTTTTTCATTTCTCTAAAGTCATCATGAGGTCCCTATCATAATCATCTTGGACAACCTAAATCCATTTAAATACTATACAAGATGTTCATTTCTCCCTCTCTTTTCCTCCCAAGGGAACCATCACTCTTGGGGCACCTCTTCCCCTCCTTCATCCATGGCTTGTAACATGGTGAAAATCACACCTCAAGATGAAGTTGATGTGTCTAACCCTTTTTATACTTATCAAGATTTTTCTCATCTCCAAAACCTTCAAACTAATTTGGGAGAAATTGATGCAAGTTTAATCAACAATCATTTTACTAATAACCCTCCCCCTAGTACCAATTTGGGGAGTGATCCTATAGATACCAACCCACCTATTGATATAACTCAACTCCTTGCACAAGTAATACAATAAATGAACATAATGAATACTTGTAACACCTCTCAAATGATGCAACTCCAACATCATTTGATTAATATGGATAATCAATCTATAACTATCCATCCTCAAGCTAGTCCTAATTAAATTAACCCACCCCTTAGAGATGCCTCAAACAATATTATTTATCAACCCATAATGAATAACAAGATGCTTCAAACTATTCAAAATGAACCTTTATCTCCCTTAATTGTGTCCATTGATATTTGTAACATATATCCAACTATCAAATATGATGGGATTAAATATCTTGACTCATTTGTCAAAGCCTTTGGAAACCTTTACAAAGAGTGGAACCAAACTAATACTTTTACCATGAATAAACTCTTAGTTAAAACTTTTATTGGTGATGTATTAGATTGGTACAACCAAATTCCTCAATATTCCATCTAGAAACTTGAATATTTGGTCAATATTTTAGTAAAAGAGTTTCAACATAATGATCTTCCTAAAAATTGTCTTAGCCACTTCGTCAATGCTAAGCAATCTCCCATTGAATTGGCTCATGAATTTATCATAAGATGGAAATCACTAGCCCATAAATCCAACCATAACATGATTGATGATAACTTGTTTAAACTCTTTATAACTACCTTAACTCCTTACTTTTAATATAAGGTTTGGACTTTTGTTCTGCAAACACTTAATGAAGCTCTTGAACAAGTTAAACGTCAAGACGTTCTCATGAATCAATTTAAACCTAATCCTAAACTTTTTAAAGGATATTTTCAAACATATACTAATTATATCACTATAAATATCCCTCAAACCAAACCAAGAGATTCCAAAGTTAACATTCCTTCATATTCTCACACACTACTCATGGTGCAGTAAATGAAATAATTTTTACCACCCTCTAAACCTTTCACCTATCCTAACAATCTTCCAAAGTGGTAAGAACCTAATAAATTTTTCTCATTCCACATTGACATTGGTCACTCCCATTAATCTTGTATAAGGCTCACTAAATTTTCCATATCATATATGCTTGGTGATTCATTTAATCATGAAGCCATGATAAACCTTCATCATCAAGAGTACATTGTTGCTTCTCAAAAATGATAGGTTTCCAAAGCTTCTACCATGAATAACCAAAAATATTTTTATACTACTAATAACCAACAAAATACCAAGGATGTTTATTCTATTGATTCCAACTATGACCAATATTACAATAAATATCAATATTTTAACATTGATAAAGTTAATTATCCTCATAATCCAGTCCAAAAAGATCTTGTTACCAAACCTAAGAATCCTTCTTTGGAATAACAACTTCTCAAAGATTCTACAATCACTTATCTCACTTTATAAGCTCCTAAGGAATAACTTACTCCTTCCAAACCCCCAACCTCTTATATTCCTTCAAAATATAGCTTACCTCCTAAACATCATGTTGGTTCTTGTTCTAAATCTCATTGGAACTTTCTTGAATAACTTAACTCCATGCCTTGTAAGATTACACTTATGGATTTAGCGTACTTCCCATTATAATTTCAATTTCCTTATGCATCAATTATAAGAAATTGAAGATCTATCTTATATATATGAAGAACCACCTTCTATTGAACCTCAACCTACCAACGTGCATACCATTGAAACCATGTGTCCTTCCTCCAAGCCTTCTATTGAATTTATTGAAAAGGACATGATCAATGAGAAATTATTTTTTGTATTGATGATCCACCACTTTTTATTACAATAGTCATTAATACTACCCTTATCCATAATGTTCTAGTTGATGAAGGCTCTAGTATTAATGTGACCTCTTTGTGGCTTATCCAATAACTTGGGTATAACAAGGATCATCTCAATTAAACCCACCTTAGTTGTTGTGGTTTTGATAAGACTAACAAAAAACCACTCAATTGAAATTGTTTTCCCCTAAAGATTAGACCTAAGATCATTTGAACTAATATTATGGTCCTTGATTTACCCTTATCTTATAATATACTCCTTAGTCACCCTTGGACTTATATAATGAGGTTTATTACTTTTTTAGGTAGCCAATGCATAAAATTCTTACATAATGGAAAATGGTATGAGCATGAGGCTAATCCCAACCCTTGGAGTATTCAACTTCCTAATCATAAATCTCAATATCATATTCCTACCATTCTTAAGATTAATATTTATCCTTTACCTAAGTTCATCAACATCAATCTTGATTTACAAGTCACTCTTGTTGATTCAGATGATGATGAGTCTAAAAATTTATAACATACTTGTAATATTGCCAAGTTAGCTCCCTACATTTAAGAGTGGCTTCTTCCTTATTTATTACCTTGGTACTATATTATTCCTCTCATTCATGAGATTATTGATTTTTCCCCTCTATGTAATGCTCAAGAGCCTTATTTACTTGAAGATTCATTCACTTACAATGACTTTGGAGTGGCCAATTATTTCAAGATCCTCTCATCATGTCTCTACATACCTTCAGTAATATTGGGATTTCACCTTCTAAAACTCCCCCTAAATCTCAAGCATGTACAATTTCTCTAACATATGATGATAATTACATAATGGCCCAAACTCAATCCTGAGACTTGGATGTCCAACATTATTATAAAACCTTATCTTGAATTCATGCTTTTAATCATGATCTTCATACCATTTTTATATATCATAAATTAGATCCCAAAGGTTATGTGCCTCCTACAAATTCTCCACTTCTTGATACTCCTTGGGTAGTAGAGCAAATTATACCTTTTGAACCTTCAAAGATTCCTTCATCTTCTTTACCACCTACAGATCCCATCATTGGATCTGATCCTTCCCCCATCAATGAAACTAACAACACACCACTCCCTTATAATCCATCTACTTCTCTTACTCCTAAGATTACACTAGATGCCAAGGCCACTGATTTCTATCAAATACATTCTAAATAGTATCACCATGGTAATCAAATTTTATATCTTAAAATAGATGTTGAGTATTATGGTCATCTTGCCACCTCTCATAGTGATGAATCCATTCTTTAAATACTTCATGTCTAATAATCTCAACTTCCTCAACAACATCATAAACTTGGAAATTTTCAAACCAAAGTCCCCTATTTCAACAACTTCATTTCTATCATCAATCCTAAAACTAATCTAATTTCTTCTTTACCTAATGCACCCTACCATTTATAATATGGCAATGTTATTATTATCAAATAAACCAATTGAGTTGAATATGGTACTCCATCTTGCCCTTAACCAATTATAGTTTCTCACAAACTATCACCTACCAAGTATGATAACATTATCTTATTTTTTAATAAATATCATGAGATATTCAATTGGTCTTATGAAGACATGTTTGATATTAATCCTAGTATTGTGGTGCATAACATCATTACTTATCTTGATTTCAAGCCTATGCATAAAAAATAAAGGAAATTTCCACTTGAGGTTTTCACCTTATTTCACAAGGAGATCATCAAATTACTTGATGCTAAATTTATCAAACCAATTGACTATTATGAATGGGTCTATAATCTAGTCCGTATTCAAAAAATGGTCATTATGGTCATTCATGTTTGTACTGATTTCTGTAATCTTAATCTCACTTGTCCCAAGGACAACTTCCCTTTACCTTAGATAGATGCCATCATGGATTCCACAACTGGTTATGAAATGTTCTCTTATGGATTTCTTCTCAAGCTACAACCAAATTCACATTACCCTCGAGGACCAATATAAGACCACTTTCACTATAGAATGGGGCACCTATTACTATGTTAAAATTCACTTTATCCTCAAAATTTTTAGAGCCACTTAAAAATGAGAAATGACACACATCTTTCATGATCTCATCCATAAAATTATTTAAACCTATATAGATGATTGTTGATGTCAACATACCCCCTTTTTTGAAAAATAGGGACCCTTGTGTCAAATTATGAAAATTTTACCTTGAAATTAAAAATCCACTTAGTCAAAGTGTCATTAGAATTATTTCACTTTTATTTTATTTGAATATCATCCACACCATGGTCTAGCTAACTTATTTGTTCATGGTTCTGCTTTAATCTTATCTAAAGTGCTAACATTGAATATCTGTGTCTCGAGTTGTAGGTGTAATAGATCTTATTTGGGAATGAACATGTTTAGGGTTTTATGCTTCAATGTTAAATTGATATTTTAATAACCTTAGTTTATAGTTAATTAATTAAATCAATTCTTGAATTGATGAAATCCTAGCCTAATGTTTTACTTAGACCTTTCAATTCAAATTTAAATTTGGCAAGAATTTTTTATTTAAATTTAAGTGGAAATAAATTAAATCATACCATGGACTTAGTTTAATTTTTATCCTAGATATTGGTCATGTTTTTCAACACAACCAAAACTTTGGCTAAAAATCTAATTTTTGGTCTATTTTATGCCCCATTTCCCTTTATTATAAGGCTTAGCCTAAAGTCTTATCCTAATGTTTATCATATATATTAATATGATAAAAACCTTAGCCTAAGGATTTATGCTATGTCTTTATTATTCATGGGGTCCCTTTTGTTCTAATTTTATAACCTTGGCCCAAAATCTTCATGCTTAGGTCCTTTTATTATTCACAAGGTCCTTTTTATATGTTACAAATTTATCTTAAAAACCTTAGACTAAAATATTCATATTTTTTATATGAATAAAACCATGGTCTAAATTCTTGATGTTGAGTCCCTTCTAAATTCATGAGGTCCCATATATACATTTAGAACTTAGCTTAATATTTTTATCCTAAGTCTTTTATATTTGCTCATGAGATTATTTTTTTTTCTTCTATGCAGGATCAACAACATGCATTTAAGTAGAGGACCAAGATCAAATAAAGCAAGATCAATGTTGAAAATTCAAGAAGTGATCCCCAGTTAAAATCTCAAGTAGGTTTAGATGATAGATGGTATGCATTACAATATACACATTTGAGCGATGAATTGAGATCAATGAATACTTTTCAAATGAAGCTCCAAGTTAACACGAGACTACCATATGGTGAAAGCATGTGAGCTAAAAAAATTGAGAATATGTAGAGCTTAGAAGGCCTATGGGACTACCAAGTGGCACAACATCATAGCCTAGTACACATTAAATACTAAGCACCTTTTATAAATCAATGACCCATGTTGATTCATACCCACTCAATCGAATGGAATGAGACCATGTTAAATTGTCAAAGGCTCTGTAGGACTGCTAAGTGGCATAACCTTGGATCACAATATAAAGAGCAAAGAAGTACTAAGCAGTCAACATATGGCACACATACAGTGTAGAGTGAATCAAAAAATGATAAGTGGTAGTCTTGGTAAATAGTCCCCATAATGTGTTTAAAATTGACAGTCATACGACCATCAAATACATTCCTATGGATATCAAATGATGATCATAAGGATGTCAATTTGAAAATAGTAAACTTGGATCTAAATTTTAATTAGAAATGGTCATATTTTGAATAAGGGTGAAAAAAATGATGTAAGGATGCCATAGAAATGCCACATCATAGCCATGTGATTGCAATAGGCCAGATCAGAGACCCTATAGACTTGGTAATATAAAGGTTGGGATCTAAGCTCATTATTTTTGAACTAGATACTGCCATTGGGTACTGTTAGAGCCTACATGAATGTCCTAGAGAGTAAATTACCATAACCAAACCTTGTGAGCATTATAATGGATCCAAGGGAGGCTAAATGGTTATCTATGTAAAGGTAAATCGAGATAGAGTCTATTGGTGAGAAGTTTAAATGGATTTATAGCAACTAGGGGACCTTACCTATATCTTCAAGTATCTTGAATATGGGAAAATTCATGTATTAAATAGCATCAATAAACAATGGGGACCCTATGAAAGTAACTCAAAACTTAAAAAACATAAGGGTCCCCAAGATTAATGAAATAAGAATATTCCTTTTATAACCAACTTTGTGTAATATTTTTAAATAGGATATTATTTTTTATAGACATGTAAAATCTATAAGAGCACATTGTCTATAAACTAGTTTATTAAAGGGAAAAGGTCATTTGTTCTAGAATGAAATAGAAAGGACACCTGGCCTATACACTTGTATAAATGTAATTAGATGAGACTGACTGGCATATTATCTTTTATCTTATAAAAAGAGCATTGTCAATTATCAGAAAGGAGGAAGTTTTGGAGCCAAAACTTGTGTAAACTTTTGAGCAATTAATATAAGGAATTATGTAAACATTGTTGAGTATTTGCTTATGTTCATTGTTATCATGGATTCTTTCTTAGCTATCTATTTTTACATTAAGATTTAAACGGTTCTTATGGATTTTAGATGTGTATATTAAATGAAATTTGTTTAATGTGTGCCAATGATAGATTAGTTTAAATTTCTTAGGCTTATTTCATTTTATGCACTTCTTTTGCATTTAGCCTAATGTTGTTTGCTTACAAGAGTGAATATTTAAAGTGAGCTTGGTTCCTATTTGCATCATCTCATACCTTCCTTATAATCTTGTCTGATGTATGTTGTGATTTGAGATTAAGTTGTTTCACTTGATACATTGGTTAAATGCATATTTATATGAGATTTTAACTTTGTCATAATATATGGAACAAAGACCAGCAACATTTCTTTCTGACCTACCCTTCCTTTTGCTCCTTTTTTTTAATTAGATCACCTTAGCCTAATTATAATTATAAATATTTATCTTAAATTAGTTATTGATCATAATTCACCATCCTTAACATAGTATACTACATATTTTACATAAATATGCTATTTGGCCATGGTGGCTCCCAATCACCAAGTAATATAAGTACCAAAGCCACTTACCAACAAGAAAGGACACACATATTTCATGATCTCATCCATTAAATTATTGAAACCTATATGGATGACCTCATTTATAAATCCATGAGTTTTAAAACTCATCTCTATGATCTTGATATAATCTTTGATCATCTTCTCAAATATTGAGTCAGACTAAATCCTTAAAAATGTGTCTTTGGTGTCACATCTAGAAAATTGTTAAGATTTATAGTCTCTCTCTATGGCATTGATGTTGACCTAGCTAAGATTAGTTATATAATCAACATTCCCATTCCTTGTTATATTACAGATATTCATACCTACTTAAGCAAACTTAGGGAAATTAGATGATTCATCCTCAAAATGGCTTACTGCATCCACTCCATCAATTATCTTCTTAAGAAAGGTAATGATTTAGAATGGATAAATCCCTATCAAAAAGACTTTGATAACATGAAATAATTATTTATTCATCCATATATAATTTATCCTCCTTTAAATAATCAACCCTTGATATTATATACTTATTCCACACTAATATCATTTGGGAAAAAGCTTGCCCAACAAGATGATACTAGGAGAGAGTATGCCATTTACTACATCAGTCAAGGTATCATTGATTATGAGAAACATTATACAAAATTTTAACGTGATTGACTCACCATATATTTCATAGCTTAAAATATTTGACATTACATGCTTTATCAGACCACATATATCACCATTCATTCTAACCCCCTTCATCACTTCTTCTCTAAATCCTTTCTTCTTGGAGATATAATTGGAAAATAGATGGTCCTGCTTATGGAATTTGATCTTCTCATCATAACTAAAAAATTTATCAAGGTACAAGTCATTGTTGGTTAACTTCTCATAACTCCTATGCCACCTACCAATCACCTTCAAGGTAGTCTTCCAGATGACAATATTCTCTATATTGAAGGCCTCAATCAAGTTATTTATCTAAAATATTACTTTCATAAATTTACCATTGATATTGAAGTAAGTAATCTTGATTAATTTACTATTCCCCTAGATACTACTAAACCAAAAGTATTTATCAAAAAAATTCCTAAAATTAATATTGACTTACACAAGGATACTTGGACCCTTCACTTTGATGGTGTTAAATGCCTTCAAGGAGCTAAGGCAAGTTTCATTATTAAAAGTTCTCTTGGTAAAATAATACCCTTATATTTTCTATTAACATTTGATGTCCCCAAAATATGGCTGAATATGAAGCTCTAATCTTAGGCATGAGAGTTTCTATCAGTTTAAACATCTAATACATTCATTATTTAGGTGATTCTTGGCTTATTTTCCACCAATTCAATGATGATTAGCAATGTAAAAGTGAGAATCTCATTAATTATCATCACTTTACAACCACTCTTAATAAATATTTCATTTCTTTCAATATTGAACCTATCCCTTGATATCAAAATTCCATTGTTGATTCCCTTGTTTCTTCAACGTCTCTTTTTCATCTACACCAAGTTATTTTTGATCCCACTTTTATTATAAAAATAAGAAAATATCCATTTTATACTCAACCACCAAATTCACTTATCTTTCCCATTGAATATGTTACCATCAAATAAAGCTCATGGTATAAAGACATCATTCAAATCTTGGAAAACCTAACTTATCCTCCTAACTTAGATTCTCATGAAAAGACTCGTATTCATAAACAAGCTTTCAAGTATGTATTTTAATAAAACATCCTTTATTATCATAATGTTGAAGGTAATTTATTCCATTGTGATATGCAATATGAGGTCCCTCCTCTCTTTAAACAAACACATGGAGGAATTTGTGATGGTCACTATAGTGGACATGCTATAGCTCATAAATACCTATGTATGGGTTACTTTTGGCCCACTATTGAACAATATACAATAGAATTCACCAGAAAGTGTACCCCTTTCCAGATTCATGATGATATAATTTATTCACCTCTATTTGAGCTTCAAACTATCAAATCTCCATGGCCATTCTCCATGTGGGGATTAGATATCATAGGCAAATTACCTCACATTCATGATGGGCATGTTTTTATCATTACAACTATCAAATATTTTATCAAATTAGTTGGAGCTATGCCCTTTATTAATGTAACTATTAACACCATCTCCAAATTCATTCTTAATCAAATAATTTTCTACTTTGGTGTTCCCCATACTATCATTTTTGATAATGGTGGTAATTTCAAAAATAATGACATCAAACAACTTTGTGTTAAATTTAATATCATTCAAAAAGTTTCCACTCCCTATCATCCAAAATGCAATGGTAAAGTTGATTTCAAAAATAAAATTCTTAATAAAATCCTTCAAAATATAATTTGTGAAACCTACATGGATTATTACTTTCATCCCTATCCTTCTCTATGGGCCAATAAAACTAGTATATGTATTGCCACTGGGGCAAAACCATTATATCTAGTTTATGGTTCTGAGTTAGTTCTTATATTAGAATTTGAGATTCCCTCTTTTCATTTATCTCTTCATGGTATCATTCCTAAATAATAATTACCTGAATCTCTCCTTTATGATCTTGATTTCCTTGACAAACTTTGCCTTTCTAATTTGCAACATAATCACCTATATAAGGCTCATATTGCCAAACAATATAAAAAACATGTTAAAATTCACACATTTAATTTTAGTGATCTTGTCCTTAAGTTAGATTACACTCATGATAAATAAGTTAAATACGTCCAAAAATGGTAGGGCCCCTATTTAGTCAAAGACATTATTATTCAAAGTACTTAACACCTTCAAACCAATGAAGTATATATTTTCAAAGAGCCCACCAACACATAATTTATCAAAAAATATTTTACCTAATTATTCCCTTCTTATCATGCTTTCCATATGCTCTTCATCTAACACTTTTTTTAGGTTACTTACATGGGTCTCTCTCTATAGTATTTATCTATTTTCAAAAAGCTTGATCCTTCCTTTTTGGTATTTTAGTTTCCCTTTTTTCTCATGAGTTGCATTATAAAACCATAGATAGGACCCAATATTACTCATGATGTACCATAGTCTTACTTATTTTCATACTCTTTTTACACACTTTTTGACACCCATTGGGTTTCTATTTTTTGCATTATATTGTATGCCATGGATAGGACCTAACCTTCCTCACAAATACCATATACTTCTTATCCCATTTATTTTTCCATAATTTTGTCCACCCTCATGGGTTTCTCTTTTATGAGTTGTAGTGTAATACCATGGATAATAATTGGCCTTCCTAATAAAATCACCATCTTTTCATTCAGTTTTTAGAATATATTTAGCAGTGGTTATGCATTTTGATCTTTTTTTTTATCTTTAGCTTTTAATTCTTTTTATAGATGACATTTGAATAACAAATTATGTTAGCATGTTTCCCTACATTTCCCTCATTCTTATGATAAGGAATTATAATTTATTATCATTGTACCCCTTTTTACCCTTTATCACATTTTTTTTTCAATTTGGAGTAATTTAAATTATTCCATGTGTCATTCATCTTGATTTCATTTCCTTTCACTCCTCATTAGATAAAATGAGGCCAAAGTCAAGATAACACTTTTATATCACCTAGATTTATGATACTTTTAAACACCATACTCTCTGAAGTTCTCTCTCTTAGTAACCAAATCCTATATATTCAAATGAAAATCATCTTTAGCACCCATGCTTGGTTTTCCAAATTTGTATGAGAAAGAATAGAAAAAAGACATCAATAAAGTTAAAATCTAAATCATTTAAAACAAAAGGAAATGATATATAAAAAGGCAACATAAAAATATTAAAATTTAAAATCACACCAAAATATGAGATTATAAGTATATGTCCTATCTCTAATTGAAGCTCAAACTCTATTAGAGGTACAATCACTAAGAGGGGAGGTTAATCAGTGAGCCCAAATAATCCAACTTCAATTTGAAACCTTTCAAAAATATTAATAAATTACCACAAGTATTTATGAAACATAAACACCATTCATAACAATGAACAAGAGAGACAATACAAGATCAAGCATATAACACATGACATATGTGGGAAACCCTCTCAGGAGAGAAAACCCACTGGAACTTACAATTGGACTACTATCCTATAATAACAAGAACCAATTTATATTAGCTATAATTGATCAAGAAACTACCATCCCTTATTTTAGTGAGACTACAATCCCACAAAGAGCTACTACACTTGTCTAGCTGAGTTACCACAAAAACTAGACCTTTAGCAAGTTTCACCTTGCAAGGAGGCTATATACCCTTAAATTTTGAGCTACCAAAATAACACCTATGAATATAACATCTCATAAACACTAATTTTATAAATAAATCTCTTCAACTTTGCACACTCAATACATCCAAAGCCACCTTTTAGATCACCCTAGGCCTCTTCAATCATACTCAACCTACAAGATCACTATTATGACATTAAAAACATGACCCATAGATCATACACATAGTCCTTAATATTATCTTCTCATCAAATCATCTATTGGGCACTCCACTTATCCTTCGCTCCACAAATCTCACATCCACCTTGCATAAGTCTCTTAGAAGTCTAGAAACCATCATATTTGGTTTCACTATTTATAGAGAATTCATGAAATATCAATTCCACAATTTTTCCTTGTCAATCATAATACATGCATTAACCCTTAAGGAATCTAACATGGGTCACACTTAAGCACAAATCTCACTCAAATATCCCTAAGTCACCTTTTAGGTCCTATGAAGACCCATTCACCTCTTTGACACTTCTTTAAGAAAAATAAGAACATAATAACACTTTCCAGAACATGAACCCATGCCACATGATCTATATGTCCCCTTTAAGTGAAAAAAAACTTCATATCACCCTTATACTAATGTTAAGTTCACTCAAACAACATTTTGTGTACACATTCAACTTCTTAACCTTTATTCATACTAGATATGACTGTTCAAACCTTCATAATACACACAGATGGTCCTCATAGAGTTTAAAATAGTCCCCAATAAGTAATACATAATGATATATAGAAACAACAACATAATCTCAATTTTCCTTCTCAGGTCACTTTCAAAATAAAAATTAAAACACAATCAAATTTGAACCTTCATAACTATGACTATACACACTTAAAAATATTCAAATCTATATTTATAGATGTTTCTTGGAGTCATCTAAAAAAAATATTTTTACACCATGAACAAATTTTACATATATCAAAAGATATGACCCAAAAACTAGAAACTGGGCTTTCTTTTGTTAAATTCAAATATTTGAATTCAAACAATCATAATTAAACTTCAGTCACCATGCTATAATCTCATCATAGACATCCAATTTCTAACACCATTTATGTTGAAAATGTCAATGTCACTCGAATTAAACTTAAATAACCAATTTAGGTCAAAATCACTAAAAACATGATAAATAGTTTGAGTTTGTCATAAATAAGTGTTGATTTAGGCTAATGTATCCCTAAATGGGGCAGTGCATTTTATGTGATTCCTAACTTTGATCAATTCATTTTGATTTAAAATGACAATTTTACCTTTTTGTGTTTTGGATCACTCTTTTATTCTAATTCATTAATACACATCATGTGCCTTTGTTATTTTGTGTTGGTAAAATCCTAAATTGGAATACAATTCCAATGCATCTAACATTGCCTTCCAATTCTTCTTGAGTTAAATTACAACCCAATAATATGACTTTCTAACCATTTTGATTAATTGACAACCAATTTCCAAAGAATTGCACAAATATTGATTAATATTGTTTAAGGCCAATTAATATAAATAAAGAGCTTAAGTGGATTTTCCATTGAGTTTATTCAATATTTCTTTTTAAAAATTGATTCCTATTAGCTATATCACCTAGTGACATCATTTTTGGGAAGGCATCCCTAGGCCATAAATGCATAAAATATATAAATTATGGCCTCCCATGCTTCATTAATGCCCCTTCTTCTCAAATCATGATGAGGATATTTATGTATTTAATTATAAATATTAGATTAATTCATGGCTACACATCTCAATCTTGAAATAGACAGTCATGGTTGATCCTAACCAATCTCAAAAATCTATAAATTGAAGGCCTCACACTACCATTTTAAAGCTTAGATTGTGTAAACTTATAATTCTAAAATCCTTCCATAATTCATTTGTGTTTTTATTATTGTGTTATTTAAATTTGTATTAGCTTTATTGATAGGCATATTAGATAGTTTATATCATGAGCCTAGGTTTTGCATAGAGTTCTTGAGGAAATAAAGGAGAAAAAAAGCCATTGTTGACAAAGACTAGATATCTAGATCAAGGGAAAAACACTATTGGAGCCACCTTTGAGTAATGGAGTCATTTGGGAAGGTAATAATAGATTGGTTTCTTTCATTTGTATCTTGTTATCATTAGAAATCCTTGTTTGAATATATTGGCTTGATATGTTTAGTTTTTTATACATTTCTCTTTATTAACTAATGATTGACTAATCCAATCTACATTTTGGCATGCTTGGTGGGATCACACCTTAAAAATTTGGTCAAATAGCTCCTAAAAGTAACCAACTAACCATTTTCATGTAGAATCTTGGAATGTGGGAGCAAAAAGAGTGAAAATTTTGCTTAAAAACACATTTTATGGAAGTCATGGTATTGTCACTTTGGAGTTGTGATATTATCCTCTAGACCACAATCCCATAACTGACACAGTCACAATTTTGTCTTTCAGTCATGATATTTCATCTTGACTATGTTTTTTGGACTAACATTTTCTCTTTTTTAGGTTAAGTTACTATATTATAATACCACTACTTGATAGTAGTGATATTGTAATACCATGATTTTGTAAGTGGTGATATTATAATACTGTAACTCAGAAGTCATGATACTATAATATTGTGACTTGATATTTGTGATATTGTCGGTCCAAGTCATGGTATTATGGTTAAATCATTAGTAGTTAAGCAATGATACTGCAACTCTCATAGTTGTGATATTACATTGTAACTTGTGTTATTATCAATATGAATAGTGATATTATCAATTTCTATTGGCTAACCCATGAGTTGTGATATTGTATTAACTAGTTATAATTTTGTAGAGTTATGGTATTAGACTATGGAGTCATGAGATTGTACTGTGTGAACTTGAGAGTTCAATTTTGAAAGTTACTTATGTCATTTGAAAAAGTACTTCAAAGCTAAACTACATGATGACCATTTCTTTTAGGGCCTACTTGGAAAGTGATCCATTTATGCTTGAATAAGTCTTTTTAACCTCTTTTTGGTGCTTAAAAAGAATTACAAACATTTCTATTTAATTCTTAAGGAAAAATTGCTTGTTTATATTGAATGTTTTTTAGTTGTTCTTTAAAATATTTTGCAACTTAAGGCCAAGGGGCCAAAGAACACCACCAAACATTTTAATTTAGTTCTCTAAAACTAAACTCACTTCAATTTATTTTTTAAGTAAGTCATTTGTCATTTTTTGCTTAGTTTAAATTTGTTTGAGCAAAAGGAAGTTATGCATATGTGTTCTCCTCCCATCCCATATAGGGAACTTATGGGATAAAAGTACCATCTTTATTACAAATTTACTTAGTGAAAAGGTGTAAAAGAGATGTTTTGAAGTATCTCCCCAAGACCCACATGGCTTAGATGATATAGAAACAAACTTAAATATCTTTTACTTAGTTTTTATTTCATCACATTTTATCTTATGAGGGGGACTTCATTACCTCCCATAATTTATATAGGGAAGCTTTGACATGGGGATTCATCTCCCAACATCATCTTCAAAACCTCTCCATTGGGGGTATATAAATTGGGATCCCCTCACTAGGATGATGGTTTGAGTATTTAAACCATTTATATTAGTAGAGGCCAAGCTTAAGATGTATGATCATGTTGGGCATCACACGACACTAAGCAAGCAATGGATGTAGTGGTTATAAAAAGGGCAAGACATTTTTACAAAAAGACATATAACATAGACCCAATTAACATGTTGCTTCTCTTTTTTTCTAATGTGAAATTTGGTAAACATGGGATCCATCTAAAAATGTTCAAAAAATTGATGGTTTAGTTAACCCCACTTTGCCACACCTTTTTAGTTTAGGTCTTAAGATGATTAATTAGTTGATTTGTCTTTGTCTTAGATTACTTAGTCTTATTTTTTAGTCAAAAATTTCTTGTTAACCAAATTTCATAACCAAACACATTGTCCATCATATTTTTTGAACAAGTAGGTGTTATGTTGCCCAAGTGAAAATAATCTTTTTCCTTGTTCAAATTTTCATCTAAAACATTATGTCATAACATCCATTTTGGTGCAATTATGTTGACCATTTGAGTCTAGATCATTTTCAAAGAAAATTTAAGTCCCTCATTGATAATTTAAATTTAGAATTATACTTTTTTAAGTTTTAAAGGTCGATGTGTTAAATTAGGTTTGCCATTTTCCCTTGAATTGTTTTAACTTGGTTGAATTTCTCATTTGAATTGAGGGCCATTTATAGACTCATTATCACATTGTCATCTTTGGTGAACTCAATTCATCTTGTGTATTGCTCATGTTTTAAGTCCTAGAACATATTTTATACTGCCATTCATATTACCATGTGGTGGTGTTGTGATTCCCATTTGGTTCTAATTTTATACTTATGAGTTTTTTAATGTTTCCACATCATTAGTTTCTTAGTTTGCATTGAATCTTTCCTAATCTGAAGGGCTTTCTTCTAGTTTTATAGTAGCAACTCATCAAAGTTGAACTATATTGTATGGTATTGATGTATCTCAAAAGTTTATCTTTTAATGTACTAGTAACACTCTAGAATTTTCAAGTTATTATACCCTCTTCCAATTTATATGATTTCAACCGTACCCAAGGTTGATTGATTTTGTGAACACATTCTTATAATTGTGTGTGGTTCCAAGCCAACCTCCTATTATAGTATCTTTGGTACCTTAGCCATTTGATTGGAATAAGGATCAAAATCCATACCTTGTTTAAAACATTTTTAAGGCATTGATCCAGATTTAAGACAAACATATAGAGCAAACCTTTCTAGACATGACTCAAAGGTTCACTCAGAGTGGGGTCCCTTATGGACCTAGATATGAGGATGAGCACTTTTATGATGGACAATATAATTCCATTGTATTTGAGGACATTCCTATAACTTTAGGATGTAAAGGAGATTATATTGAATATTAAGAGAACCAAGATGAAACACTCCTTAGGTTGATATAATCTTGTGCTAGACTACCCTTGGATTTTCCTATGGAGAGATTACACACCTAAGTTAGAGAAGGAGAACAAAAATATCAAGATCAAGCTTTTAAATAATCAAACATACCTTCTTTCTCTAACAAAGGTAAATAAATACTTATAGAGTCAAATCCAATTGATCAATATTATTAACAAGATTAAGAAAATAAGTAAATGGTATGCTGATCAGCTTATCACAGACTTAACTGAATCTCTTGTCTCTACTTCAATCCAAAATGATGCCTCTAGTGAATAATGAAATGTGATTAAAACTACACAAAAAATATTTATTAAGAACTCAACAACTGATCAAGGTGTCTCAAATGAATAGAACAAAACACAATAAGTTGTGCAAAATGTTTCACTAGACATAAAACACATATTATTTAATCACGAAGATCCTCTTATCTCTTTACAAACATATAAACCCAAACATTCAGTTTGAATTGAGGAAATCCCCAAAGAAAAATTGGATAGTTCATCTCAACCAATGAACAAATTTGTGAATAGACCAAGGACTCCCAAAAATCAATAAATCACATATAGTTCAAGGTAACAAATTATGAGGAATCAAAGGCCTATTTACTCGACTCTAGGATAAAATCAAAACCAAGTCATGAAACATAAGGTGTACATCCCTCACAAATCCATGAAACAATAGAGGCACATTCCACCCAGACAATAATAACATGGGCACATTCTACCCTAACAAAACTATGTTCCACCCACAAATACACCAAACATGCAAGAGTGGAGTTCCATAAAGGAAATTGTGTCACATTTGGAGACTAAAAATAGGATAAATAAGTATAAATTTGATGAGATGTGTCCATATACATTTTATTTAATAATTATCTAAGTCCCCTTTCCATGTCATTTTAAGGTTCCCAGATTTGATAAATACAAATGAAAGGGTGACCCATGTGCACATATCCAAACATTTTTTATATTATGCCAAGAGTTTAGTTATAGTAACATGTTCCTAATTTGATTGTTTTTATAAAGTTTAGTGGGACAAGATTTAGATTGGATACTTAAGTTACCCAAGGGATAAATTATGGATTAAAATGACTTATCTAAAAATTTTGTCAACTATTTATCATACAACATAGATCATGAATTGACCATTCTTGACTTGTGAAAATCCAAACAAAAATATGGAGAAAGCTTCACCACGTATCTATAAAGATGGAGAGCATTACCAAGTTGATTTCAACATAATTTAAAAAATAAATAGTTGATATATATATATATATATATATATATATATATATATATATATATATTTACATAGAACTTACATCTTGAGGTCATGCACAATCTATGTCTAGCTTATGCTAACTAATTTGAGGATATCATAGACAAGGGTATATAGATTGAGAAGGCTCTTATTTCCAAGGGCCTTATTAAGATCTTTGCACAAGGTTAAACATCAAATCAAACCCCATCTAATTTTTAGAAAATTATTCAAGATAAGCCTAAAGGCTTTAATAAGAACAAGAACATGGTTGGAAATGAGGTGAATGAAATAAGGCATGAACAAATGGTGTAGGCTTTTATGAACCCAAATGTATAATTAGCTCCCACTAACCCACCACCTAATTTTTAGAGATAGCCTCCATGAAGAGAAAACCATGGTGGTTTTAGGGTCTTAAGGAAATTGGGAAAACCAATTGAATTAATGTTCAAAAATCTCATAGAAGTTAACCTAATTGTATAGCCATTACCAAGGCCATTTTCTCAAGATCAATCAAAACTAGATTGGTACAAAGAGAAAGAATGGTGAAACTTTCATTATGTTATTGGTCATGGTGCTTATTTTTGCATCCAATTGAAACATATTATTGAAGATCTCATTAAGAGTGGTGAATTTGAGATTAAATTAACCCCTAATTAAGACAAAAATTAGGATATGGGAATCTATAACGACCCCTTTCCTTGACATAATCAACTACAACTAAGGAATAATCAAAACAATGGATAAAACCAAGGATAGAGCTAGAATTAAAACTAGAATTAGGTTTAAAATCATAATCAACATGAGCATAATAATGATATTAATACCCATACTAATAATGTGGGTTATAACAACATGCCTTATGACTATAAAAATACTATCAGATGCATTTTTGCAACACATATTACCATTGTTACTATTAAACCACATGAACCATCTCATGATCTTCATAGTATAGGACCCATCATTATAGGGTCAACACCCTCTCTCTCTAGTAATATCATGTTGAGTTATCACAATTTTATTATAACTCCATTTACATAGGTTACTATTTTTGGATAACACCCTTCTAATTATAATGACTCCTTGTAGACTTGAAATTATAATAATGCAACTAAACACCCATGAGTCACCCTCTAAGGCCCTTTTCCATCATTTTATGATTATATTGGATCCTTGCCACCTCTAGGTTGCATGGTCATAACTAGATGCTTGTGAGTTACTCTCCAGGGCCCTTCACCTACTTCTTCCATAGAACCTGATGTGAACATTACACCAATGTATCTAAATCCAACTACTATCCCAACCAAATCCAAGTTGTCTTGTCCTAATTTTAAAAATCCTTATAGTCTATCAGACTAATTGAGTAAAACCCATGCATAGATTTCCATGTTGGATCTCTTAAAAACATCTGAAGTCCATAGAACTATCCTAAATAATATTTTACAAAAATTAACTATTATTAATGATATAAACCTTAAACAATTCCAAAACCTTTTGGAACATTTATCTTCATTTTGTCAAGAGACATTTAATCAAAAAGACATGTCTACACTTGGACCTAGCCATAATAACCCATTCTACATTTAAGTAATCATTAAAAACCATAAGATCAAGTGGGTTATTATATACAATGGTTCAAGGATAAACATCATATCTCTTAAGTTGGTATAAATATTGGGTTACACTACAAAATACATTTAACAAAAGTCAATCACTGTCAAGGCTTATGATAATGCTAAAAAGAATTTTGTTGGTACTATTTGGTTGCCAATCATTATTGGGTTTATTTCACATCATACACTAATTCATATTATGGACATTAAATTACCTTATAACATATTTCTTGGTTTTCCTTGGATATATGAAGTACATGGCATTCCTTCTACTCTACATTAGTGCCTTAATTTTCCCCATGATGGGATCAAGGTTATTATTCTCATTGATCAATAGCCTTATGAATATTGTAAACATCTTGAGTCCCAATTCTACAATTATAACTATTGTCCAAGTTTTAAATTCATTGTAAAGAATAACAAGACTAGAGTTTCACATCCACCTCCATCCAATCATATCAACCCTAGTGATATTGACTCCACTTTGTCTGATTCATTTCCTATAGATCTTGCAAAGCAGGTTTTTATTAAAGACGTGGGTATTTCCATGTATAGTATTAAAGATGTCTTCCATGTTTTAAAGTTGCCTAAAACTATAAAAATATTTGGTAAGCCTAAACTTGCAAATAATCCTAATGGACCCATAATGATTTATCAATAAAAAAAGAAAAAAAAAACCACCTATGGTTTTTGTACCTCTTATTATACCAAAGAAAGATCAAGAGGTTTTTACTGAGGGAGATTGGTTATATTATGAAGGCCTTGCTAATTAATTTTAGAATCTAAAGTATCTTATCTTTAATCAAATCATGGATCATCTTGATTATATAGGAAAAGGCCTTGGGCCATAAGTGCAAGGAATCTTGGAACCCTTGTCAACTGTAGTACCTAATTTGAATCATGGTCTTAGATTTATACCACCTAAGGGTGACCTCATAACTTTTGATAGTGATTTTTTTGAATCAACTAGTGATGAGACTCCTAAAATCAATAACGTCCCCTAATAAATTTTTTGATGATCTTGTTGATGTGTACCTATTTGATTCAAATTCCATTTTAAACTTAAACATTGGAGCTTCCCATCCTAAAGAAAAAACTCATTCTATTAGTGTTTCCCATCTTAAAGTAGAACATCACATTTTTACCATTGGAGCTTCCCATCCTAAATCAAACCCTCATTGTTACCTATGCCTTTAACATCTTAAACTCATTAATTAGGACTAGTGAAATTTATTCATATGCCTCGATGAGTTTTAAAATGAAGAATCACTTTTAGAATATATGGGCCTAAGAGATGGATTGCCCATTGGTGATCACAAATAAGGCTTTGATTTTTCATTAGATTCTTCTACCTACTTTGGAGAGAAGGAAAAATTTATTGGTCACAATAAAGATCAAACATTGAGATATTTAGTGAAAACCTCTTTGATGTGCTCATCGTCAAGGAAAAAGTAAATAAAAAGACAAGCCTTCGAGTGAAAACCTATTTTAGGTGCTCTTAGGTAGAATCTTTCTCATCCCCTCAGGATGTAGAAGGTCCATCTATCCCAAGTTTTATAGCTAGTACAAGCATCTCTTCAAAACAAAAACAAATGTTTTAGCATCTTGCTCTTAAATTTATAGAAGTTTTTCTTACTTGGCCTTTACCTAAGATGGTAGGTTTTGATTCAACACACTATGTAGAAATTTAGGAGGAACAATAAGAAGATGTAGTAGAAGAAGATGCTCATAATCATACCTTAGCTATAATTCTAGAAGATGAATCCACACTCCTTATGGAAAACATAATAAAAATGAGCCTAAGAACCTATGAGGATCCCAAAATTATTTATATTGGAGCTTCCCTTATTGAGGTAGAATGTGAAAAAATTATATCCCTCCTAAGGGATTATATTGACATCTTTGCATAGGTATAATTTGATATACAAATCTGATACCTAGATTTGGTTTTGCATCACATTGTTATCCATTCTGATGTTAAACTAGTCAAGAAGAAATTGAGGAAGATGAATCCATGCATTGCCATATTAGTTAAAATAGAACTGGAATAGTTTCTAGCAATAGGTTTTATTATATCATTGGATTACTTTGAATGGATCTCAAACATAATCCCAATGAATAAAAAGACCCTGGGTATACATATTTGGATTAATTTTAGAGATATCAACAAAGCATGCCCCAAAGATTATTTTCCTCTACCCAACATTGACATGATTGTTGACTCAACTACTAGGTATGAGATGTTATCCTTGATGGATGAGTTTTCTACATACAACCAAGTCAAGATATCCTAAGAAGATCAACACAAGTGTTATGTACCTAGGGATATGATATATTGATGTATATGGGTTGATGGAGATGCCAACATGTGGCACACATCCCCTTAGTTAGTTATATGGGTATAATATATTAGGATAATATAGTAACTTGTGGAAGTAGTACATTGGGTAATGGTCAGCCTACACTAGGATTAGGAGGTTACCCATCCATGGGTTAGATAGATGTATATATATAGGAGATGATTATCATGGTAAAGATATCAAGTAAGCATTGAGTATTCTATTTTAAGAGGATATTGGAGGTTGTCCCCTCGAAGAGACATTGTGGAGTTATTCTTTCCAAAAAGAGTATTATATGGTGTTTCCCTACCTTAAGGGTATTTTTTCATATATTGAATATCAAGATCTTATCAACAAGACTATGTTCACCACTCTATGGGGAAAATTTTGTTACCAAGTCATGTTATTTGGCTTGAAGAATGTTGGAGCCACATATTAGTGTGCCATGACTATCATCTTCCATGACATGATGCATGATATTGTTGAGGACTATGTTGATGATATACTAGCAAAATAAAGAACAAGATCTGGACATCTAGACATTTTACAAAGAATCTTCGAGAGGCTTCATGAAAATAAAGTCCACTTGAATCCTATGAAATGTGTCTTTGGGTTCACATTAGGAAAATTACTAGGTTTCATTAAATCAAAAAGAGGGATTGAAGTTGACCCTACCAAGGTCAAGGCCATTGTGGAGATGCCTCCACAAAACAATCTTAAATAGTTGTGAAGCCTGCAAGGAAATATCCAATCTATACACAGGTTCATTTCTCAATTGGAAGATAAGTGCCATCCATCTACCCACATGTTGAATAAAGGGGTAATTTTTAAATGGTATGAAGATTTTTAGATAGCATTTTCAAAACTCAAGAAATATTTGGCCACTGTATTAGTCTTAAGACCGCCAACACCTGGATGACCACTGCTTCTTTACATATTAGTGACAAAGCATGCACTAGGGGAACTTTTGGACCAACATGATCATCAAGGTAAAGAACATGTAGTATATTATCTAATCCACACTCTATTATCTTATGAACATAATAATATGCCTATTGAAAGGGCATGTTTAGTTATGATGTTTACTACACAAAAATTACAACATTATATGCTAAGCAATAAAACTATTGTCATCACCAAGGTAAACCCTCTCAAATTTATATTATCCAAAGAAGATCTTCAAGGATGCATGGATAAATGGGTTATTATCCTAAGTGAATTTGACATTGAGTATTGTAATAAAAAAGTAATCAAGGGGCAGGTTATTGCTGATCAAATTATAAATGCCCCTATCATAGATACTTGACCTCTGACATTCAAATTTCTAGATGATTTTATTATGGAAATAGAATAAGCATCATAAGAACCTAAACAATGAAATCTATATTTTTATGGTTCTTTTACATCCCATAGATCTTGAGCTAGAATATTATTGATTACACCCCAGGGGGATTTGATTCCTAAAGCATTTCACATACAATTTCATTATATGAATAATATGGTCGAGTATGAGGCATTGATTGAAAGGCTTTGCCTTGACATATAGTGGGATATTTAGAGATTAAAGGTCTATGGTGATTTATCATTAATTATCAATCAAACCACTGATCAGTATCAAACCAGAGATGACAAGCTTATTCCTTACAAATAAATTATTGATAATTGTTTCTCTACATTTTTTCTATTTACATTCAGAAGAAGAAGAAACTAAAGATAAAGGTCAGGGGTTTATACGTTACCCAGATTAAGTTGTGCACCATATCCAAATGTTGTAGGAGCTCCTATTTGGTTGTGGAGGAAGACACCTGTAGATAAGAATAAGACTTAACAAAGAAAATGTTAGAATAAGATAAGGTGGACTGCCAAGCTATGCGCTTGGTCTCGGAAGCATAAAGTTCCATGAAGGATGACAATCCATTGTTCATAATTAAAAGTGTTGTAAATAAAGAAATGAAAAATGACTAACAAAGATGGAAATAGATAGTGCGTAACTTTTTCTTTGCAGTCTTTATGTCATAGTCACCAACGTTGGTAGTTCTGCCGGTGTTAGTTTGTAAATGATGCCGACGTTGATCATATTGCTAATGTCGATCAGGGTTGTGGTCAATGTCGGTTAGGGAAATGGGTCTTGGAAGGGTTTTGGATTATGTTTATGGTCGACAGAAGGGTCTGGGAATTTAAAGGTTTGTGCAGGGTTGTAGGACAGTGAGTAGGTCTGAAAGGGGGCAAAGGTAGAGGATAGGTGTGAGTAGAGGGTAAGGATAAGAGGAAGGCTTTTCAGCCTCTCCAGGAAGAAAGTCAAGTCAGGTTGATAGTATTTATAAATACTAAATAGAAACTAATTACTAATGTATTCTAAATTATTGAAATGAAATAGAAGAATACTTAGCTTGTTGGTGAAGGCCCGAGGGTGTCAAGATGCTTATTCCTGTTACAGTTGATATCAAAGTCCTCATAAAATATTTTCAATCCAATGTCTGGAGTGAATTTTGCAGAGTTTTTGTAGCCTAGAGAGTGATGATCAAATTCTGATGCTTGGTCTCAGAGTGTGCACCTCGATGTCCAAGAGTTGGGGCCCAGAGGGAGAGAGAGAGAGGAAGCCAGAGAGAGTGAGAGAGAGAGCTAACTCAATGTTAGAACTCAGCTTATTAAACTGACATCAGTGATACCATTGGCATTGGCAGATAGTTGACTGACGTCGGTGGCTAGAGAATGGGTAAAAGGGCTATTTTTAGCCCTTTTCCCATTCCTCCATCTGCCAAGTGCATTTGTCATTAGAGAATGGTCAAAAGATGGGTTTATTAGTCATGAGAGTTAGTTAGGAGGTTAGGATGGAGTGAGAATAGGTCATGGGTGACTCATAGGGTGAGAAATGGTCTTAGGGCAAGGTGTCTAGGTGAGGTTTCATGGTGAGGTGTCCAAGGTGAGGTGTTTAGGTGAGGTCATAATTTAAAATAAGTTGTTTATTTTAAATTAATAAGGTGTGTAAGTGTTCAAGGGGATTCGACACAATTTTGGTGTCTACATTTTCCCCTTTTTGTCTTGTTGGTTGTTCTGATGAATTGCAAGACAAAAATAAGGTGTTAGTTGCCCCAAGTATGGGATGAGGTATTCCCCCTCAAAATGGGAATCGAGAGAGGGTAGTCTAAAATTGGTTGCCGATTTGATAGATAGTGGATGGGTATGGTGAAGTTGGAGTGTGAATGTTTTAATAGTTGAGATTGCGCATATACCACTTCATGTGATAGGTAGGTCAAATTATCATAGGCAAGGTCGAGGAGCACTAAAATCAAATTAACTAGTCCCCAGCTTATCAGTGGTAGCTGATTGGGTTAAATGATCAAAGCTATAGCTCTAATGGTTGAGGAGGACTAAAATAAAACTAACCAAGCCCCAACTTATTAGGTGTAGCTGATTGGGTTAGATTAATCAAAGTGTTATCTCCAATGATCATTGTGTTCCAAGTATCCTGGGTTTAGGAAGTGCTCCTGGAAAACATGAAAATGTCACAAATATTTGGGATCAACTTGGGCATGATCTGACAATAGGTGTGAAGGTCATAATGTGGGTTGCATACAATTTGCTAACTATTCATGAGGTAACATATATGCAATCAAAACATCCAAGGCAAAGTTGTCTCAAAAGTGATCTTGGTCTGAGGAGATAGTCACAATCTCCAAGGTCATTGGTTGAGTCGGGCTAAGATATAAGTGATCTCAAATGTTGTGTGTTGTGGTCAGGGAGATGTATGTGATCTCTAATGTGCCCCATGAGAAGCCGATGGTGACTTCTATAGTGTTAGGGCTGGTTGTTTAGACATGATTTGGGCGTGGTTTAGATAGTTAGTCCATTAGGTAGATGAATGAATGAATGGTTGAGCTAACCTCAGAAGACTTCATGTCAATTGAGTAATGCCTATATAGCCCATATTTTAAGGGCCTCAGGCCAATGTAGTTCTCCCCAAAAGGGAAGATGAGGGTAGTTTATGGATTGGGTTTGACTAGGTTAAGTCATGGTTAAAGGTTATATGGTTTGTCCATCAGGTAAACAAACAAATGAATAGCCGATGTCCTTAGGGAGATGAACGAGCGAATGGTCGAGCTAACCTCAGAAGACTCTATATCAACTGAGTGCTGCCTACATAGCCCCTATTTGAAGGGCCTCAGGCCAATGTATTTCTCCCCAAAAGGGAAGAAGAGTGTAGGTTATGGATTGGTTTTGACTAGGATTGGTCATGGTTAAAGGTTATATGGTTGGTCCATCAAGTAGATGAATGAACGAATGGCTGAGCTAACCTCAGAAGGCCCCATGTCAATTGAGTGTTGTCTACATAGCCCATGTAAGGGCCTCAGGCCAATGTAGTTCTCTCCAAAAGGGAAGAAGAGGGTCAAAGTGGTTGATAGGTTGTATTGGTAAAGTTAGTGTTTCTAGCATTTCCCATATGGGTGATGGTACATGCTTGAAATGATGAGTGTATGATGATGTTACAGCCTTTTCCATATTATGTGATGGTGTATTCTATAACATTGATTATATGGTTTTTCATCCCTAGCAAATTTTCATATTGGTGATGGTGTATGCTAAAAATGAAATGAATGATGATGTTATAGCCTTTTCCATATTTGTGATGGTGTATTCTATAACATTGGTTATATGGATTTTCATCCCTAGCAATTTTCCATATTAGTGATGGTGTATGCTAAAAATGAAATGAGATTATTTATGCTTTAGCAGGTTTCCATATTGTTAATGGTATGTTCTTGACATAAATTGTGTTTGGTTGATAGTTTCCATGTGTATTGTTCTACATAGAAACTAATGTGAATGGGCTATTATAATTTACATAACACAAATTGGTATTTGCATTAAATAAATCATGATGTTATGTTAATGGTTAGAACATGTTTTGGTTTGGTTTGGTTGGGTTGGGTTTGGTTTGGTTTGGTTTTATGTGATGAAGGTGTATAAGAAGTGAAAGGCATTTTGATCTTTCATTGACAAGGACCATAGTGATAGCATAGATAGGGTTTTTGTAAACAAAATCCCCGTTCATGCATTACGTCATTAACCATTGATTAGTGTTAGAGAAGTACTCGAATCACTTGACATTAAGTGAGCTCAAAGCCCCTTGAGTATGTTGGGGTAATAGGTGTGATTATGTGAGATGTGAGGATAGCATAACCCTTTTTAGCAGGGATTACTTTGCCCCTTTTTATAGGTGACCCTAAGAACGACTATAGGCAAGTCCATGACTTAATAGTTTGTCAATCATTTTTTTTTTTTTTTTATGGTAGACTGATCAATGTGGGAAGTCTACTTGGGGATGTTGTTTTGGTTTTTGGTCATATTGAAGCCGATCGATGCGGGAAGCTTCTAAAAAGGTGTTGTTTGTAGCAAAATTTGGGCATAGCCATCCTTTGAGGGAATGGTCTATATTCTACTTTGTATGTTTAGATGTCTATGAATAGCTATCCTTCAAGGGAGCAGTATATTAATTATATTAATTATGAAACTATCCTTTGAGGGAGCAGTCTACATTTATAGTTTATGATCTTTTGTTAGGCATCCCAATTTTATGTTTGTTTTGTTGACTGAACTCTTAGTCATGGACTAGACTATAGAGGTTTAGAGGTTTCCCTTTTATTAAGACAAAACATTAATGCAAAAAAGGGTTAAATAATGTTTATAGGGAAAAAGGGTTGAAGGAATAGGAATGAGAATGATAGGGGTTGTTCAAGGGACGAGCTCAAGTTAAACATCAAGTGAATGATTACTTGATTAACAGTAGAATGGTCACAGATGTAAGGCATTAAGGGGCTTAGGTTTTGGCCGGCCTTCGAGAGAAGAAAGATGATAAGTCCCTGATCCATACCTGTGTGTTATTATATAAGGTCTGAGCCAATTAGGAGCAAACTTTCCTCATTTGCTTCTTTCCATATTGGTCACGTGTTGGTTTTCTTTTAGGATGAGATCTCTGATTTTAAAATCTCGCTCTTTCAGATTTTTATTGTAGGCAAGTTTTGGTTTATGTTGGACAATATGAAGATGATTAATAAGTTGGTTAATGCTTGGTTGATGCTTGGTTGAGGTCGTGATAGTCAGTACAAAGTCAAATTCCCCCAGTTGCTTTTGTAACAGGGATAATGTTTGACACCCATTGCGGATAATCAATGGGTTGGATAAATGAGATGGAGAGAAGAGTTTGAAGCTCCTCTTTAATAAGGAGTGCAATGCAAGGATGCATCCTATGAAGCTTTTGCTTGATAGGCTTAGTTTGAAAGGATGGGATCCTGATCTTCCAGGTTGGAGGCAAGAATCTCAGAATCACTGAAGGTGATGGAGGCAATGGTGGGTAATGATTTGACTAAAGCAGCCAGTGGTCGGGGGTCTTCAGGTTGGACCTCCACTACCTGTAAAGCTTTGATTAAGGCTTGGCAATGTTGTGGATAGCTTTGAATTAGGTCATATAAAGACATCTTCATAGGGGTTTGGTGAAGTTTTTTCTCCATGGATTCACAAATTGCCCGAGAAGATGTTGGTTGAGATTTGCCCAAGATAGAAATTTTGGGTTTTGGTGGTTGAGAAGGCTTGATGAATGGGTATGTCCAAGGGATAGAAACCTTCTCTTTTCCTTTATCCTTTAAGGTTTGTGACTTGGTGGCCACATTAATGGTATTGATTCTGAATAAAGGGGGAGAAGGTGGTAGAGGGACCATAGTTTGATGATGGGATCCCGATGAAGGTGAGGATGTTTGGGAGGAATGGGATGGTGTTGATGGTTTGTCAAAGGGGTCCTTAATGAGAAGGGTGCCCTTTATCAGGTGTTGGCAGATGACCACTTTAAGAGTGCAACAATGCTCAGTATCATGCCTAGGTGTACGATGATATGCACCAATTTTAGTGTCATTGAACCAAGATGGTTTTGGTCCGAGAGGTTGGTATGGTTTAAGAGGTGAGAGACTGATACTAGAAGACTGCAATAATTGGTGTAATAGCAAATCATAAGAACCTGCTAATGGGTCTACACATTTTGTTGTAGTAGGGGTTGACAACTTTTGTGGAGGAGTTGTAGGAGGAGCTTCTCATACCATCTTTTTGGTTGGCGGTGTAGCCACACGCGTAGATGGTACTTTCTTGGTGAGGGGTGTTGGATTATTTTGAGGAAGTATGTTTTTGATGGGTAGAGGGAGTAATGGAGGTAGTTTGTTTTTGTGAGATGTTGGAGTAGGGAGCACTCCTATTAAAGTAGATGGATGTGGACCCAAAATAGAGTGCAATGGTGAAGGTGGGGGAGTTTTTTGTACCACCTTTTTGGTTGGGGGAGGAATAGACTAACGTGATTTAGCAACCTTCTTTGGTTTGGTGTGAGGACTACTATTGTGTGGGGTGAGGTTCAAATCTACCTTCACTTGTGGGTGAGTAAGGTTCGATATGCGGTGAACACCGAGAGATTTAACCTATTTTGGTATGGTGGACACCTGTGAGGGTTTGGGTTCAGATGTGGATGGTTGAGCTTCTAATTTTTTGGAAGTGGAAGCCCAATCCTTATCAAAGGCTTTGGGGTGAATTATCACAAAAGGATTGGCAGTATAAGGTGAAGTGGAATGTGTAAGATAAGGAGCCTTAAGTCACTCCCATAGTGCCTCATGTTTTAAGTTCCTAAAATGGAGAAATCCTAAGTTTTCAGCCAATCAAGAGAAGGGTTTAAGTGACATCACGCGAGGTTTTATAGTCAGTCTTTTGGGGGATTTGGGTGATCACAAGAGTGGAAATGTGTTGGACACAGTGATCATAGGCCAAAGGCAAGAAAGAAATGTCATTGGATCTTTCTCGACCGAAGTGGGTGAAGTGACAAGTGCTTCTCTTGATGGAGAAGGGATTGGAGAATTTGGCTCTTCAAGTGGATAGAGAGTAGGGGTGATCATGCCTTCAATGTGTGGTCAAGGAGTGAGAAAAGTATGATCGCCCATTGGTGATAAGAAGGATGAGGGTGGGGCATCCGGTGTTGGTGTCATCAAAGCATCCTCCAATATGGGAGAGTTCAAAGTAGACTCTCTTATGTGTGAAAGGGGGGTAGATGGAGGACTATCTTCCATCTGTGGAGGACAAATAAGAGAAGAAGGTTCTTCTACCTATGGTGGAGATATAAGTTGACTAACCTCTTCAGACTGTGGGAGAGGTTGGTTAGGAATAAAAGGAGAAACCATGTCGACCATACGTATGTTGTGCTCTTGAGGGTCATTGGCCATGGTCTAAACATTGTTTTGACTTGGGGGATGGTTAGGGAATGGTTGCCTAAAGATATCTATGTTTTGGTTAGCCGACGCATTTGGGTTATCCAAAACAAGATCCCCCTTGTCTAGTATGTCTTAGACAATGTTTTTGAAGGTTTTGCAATTGTCAGTGTCATGACCTTTGATATGATGATAATTACAAAAGTCATTTTCCCTATACCATGTAGGGATGGATTTTGAGGGATCAAATTGGGGTGGTTGGATTTGAGGGAGATTGAAGACCCCTTGCTTCACTAGTTTATCCAACACAGAAGCATATGATTCTCTTATTGGAGTGTATTGACACTGTATATACCATTGTTGGAATTGTCTTGTAATGCTTTGTGATGTGGAGGGCTCAGATTGGTTAGTTGTGGTAGAAGATGATGATCTAAGTACCATAACATTTGCTGATCCCTTAGACTTGGAATGGGAAGAAGAAGGTTTGGAAGAAGGGTCATTAGATTTTTCTTTAGTATTTTTACTACGCAGTTTGACCTTATCCTCTTCAACAGCACGGAGTTCAATATTTTGGGCCATGGTGAAAGCTTCGTCAAATGTGCAAAATGTTTGGACCCACAAGGTAGATGAGATATAATTGGCACATGCTATTAAAAAGAGCTTAATGAGCTTAGTTTGGGGTAATGAAAAGGAAAGTTGGTTGATTAAACCTCTCCAACGGGCAATGAAGTTAGCTATTGATTCATCGTCGAATTGTCTAATAGAATATAGGTCTATGATGGAGACATTTTTAGTGATGTTAATTGAAAAGTGGTCAAGGAATAATTGAGTGAGTTGAGTGAAGGAAAAGAGAGAATGACTGGTAATGGAGCTATACCAATCAAGGACGGTGCCAGAAAGTGACATAGGGAATGTGTAAAGTAATAATGCATCATCGTGTGTTATAAGGTAGCAAGCGTGTCTAAACGCTTGTAGATGTTGTTGTGGGTCCTCTTTAGTTTGAAAGTGAGTAAATTTTGGGAGTTCCCACTGGCTAGGATATGGTTGAATAAGGACTGAAGGGTGGATGGGTTCATTACAGATTTGTTCATATGAAAGAACACTCCTTGAACCCAAAATAGATGTCTCAAGGTTAGACATCTTATCCATCAACATCTTAATTAGATCGGCTGATGGATTGGTAGGAGGGCACCCCCTAGGTTGTAGGGTACCTAGAAGGCATTGGGAGGGGTGTATGACATACTCGGTTGCATTTATGTAGGCATAACATATTGCTAGTTCATCATGGATATTGATGTTGAGGCCAAGGGAGCTTGTGCCATGAAGTTGGAGAGCACAACTTGACTAGATGCTGCCAAGGGTGGTTGAGTGGTGGTGAGACTAGTTAAAGTATGAGTAGCCACTCTCGTGTTTATAGGCGTAAGAGTGGGTGGGATAGAGACAATCAAGTTATGGAATGGTGTAGAACTTGGTTGAATTGTTTGTGGTTGAGGGGGTACAGAAACCTCGATGGAGGTAGGTCCAAAAATAGAAGGGGAGGCCAAATCTTGAACATTGGCCATGGTTGGGTTATTAGTTGAGGCAATGGCCTGAGTGACCATAGGTTGGGTAACAAAGGTTGTCGATATTATTGCTGCTTCAGTCAAAGAAGTTAGCATCCCATAAACAAGATTACCTGAAGGATCTTGCATTTGGCTTCTAGCGAGATAATGTTGGAGAGCCTTGACGTTGAGGTCAAGGAATCTCTCAAAGTCTTGATCCCTTATGGGAACAATAGGAGGTTGATTTGGGGTATCTTGGATAGGAGTACGCTCAGTATCTAAAGTATACTCCATTAGAGGATTTGTTATGAAGGGCAAAGGTGGAAGTGGTTTTTGCCTCACGTGTTCAACAAAGGATTTAGCTTGACTAGGTTTCAAAACCATCCAAGGAAAAGGGGGTTCAGATTCTGAAAACTGTGTGTTTCAATTTCAAAAAACTAGAATTTATGTTTAACAGCAAAAAATTTGGGTTTTAAGCTTGTTATTTTGGAGAGAAAATTTGTTAACAATAACCGACATCAGTGGAAAAACTAATGTCAGTGAGGATATGTTGCTGACGTTGGTGAAAAAACTAATGTTGGTGAAATGAGTTGCCATCATCAATTGAATAACCAATGTCGGTGTCTGTGTATTTCCAGAAACTCAGAAAACTGAAAGTTTTTGGAATAAAGGAGAAATTTTGAGTTATTTTTAGACTTCAAAATAATGCGACCTCACCAGCTCAAACAATCAGATAAGAATAACAAAATATATGATGGCAAGCAACCTCTAAAACGTTAAATTCCTAAGAATAAATTTTAGAGTCGTGGTGGCTTATGCCTTAAAATAATATGTTTGGGAATTAGGCTTTTAGAATAGGTCCTAAAGAGGAAGTCTATGGCTGGTTTTGGGTTATGTTTTGGTGCTCAAAAATCTATGTTAGGTTTAGTACGTGGCCTAGTGCTAGGGCTTGCTCCCTTCACTTCATGAACCCAGAGCCGAGCTGGGCCGCTTAGCCAATATATACTTTGCCTATAGTTTATACTCTGCCAGAGAACATAGTGGGTCCTCCTCTTGGTAGTGAAGTCCAAGTCAGAAAGTCAAGAAGGGTAAGGTATCCACTAGCTGATGAAATCCTAGATGGGCCTTGTCTCAGGTAAGTTTAGATGTTTGATTGTGAATGTGGTCTAGTTGTGTAACATATGTGCACTACGATTTATTCATAATGCGTTTTAATTACTAAGTGAGTTGGCTAAATATGCATTCAAGCAATAATGAAATGCAATAATTTTTTTAACCCAAATTGAAATGTTTTGTTTAGATGCAAACAAGTGAAGAAAAGGTTAAGAGTATGAATTTTCACTACTCTAAGATGCAGGGAAGAAGTGATAAGAAGAAAAAGAAAGATGTTCTTTTTAACTTGTGCTAATGGTTTCTTTTCAAAATAAAGAGATAGAATAAGGATGTAAGGAGAGAAAATGTTCCCTAATGCAACTATATGAAAATTTGCTTTTTAAAGAAATGAACCCAAGGAAAACTCCAGGTTCCCACCGAGTGTGCCAGAATGTTTTTCTACATTTTTGCTATTTACATTTAGAAGAAAAAGAAACTAAAGATAAAGGTCAGGGGTTTGTACATTACCTAGATTAAGTTGCACTCCATATCCAGACATTGTAGGAGCTCCTCTTTGGTTGTGGAGGAAGACACCTGTAGATAAGAATAAGACTTAACAAAGAAAATTTTAGAATAAGATAAGGTGGACTGCCAAGTTACGTGCTTGGTCCCGAAAGCATAAAGTTTCATGAAGGATGACAGTTCACTGTTTATAAGTAAAAGTGTCATAAATAAAGAAATGACAAATGACTAACAAAGAGGGAAATAGATAGTGTGTACCTTTCTCTTTGCATTATGTATGTCACAGTCGCTGATGTTGGTAGTTTTGTCGATGTCATTTTGTAAATGATACTGACGTTGGTCATATTGTTGATGTTGGTCAGGGTTGTGGTCAATGTCGATTGGGGCAATGGGTCTTGGATGGGTTTTGGATTATGTCTGTGGTTAACAGAAGGGTCTAGGAGTTTAAAGGTTTGTGCAGGGTTGTAGGATAGTGAGTAGGGTTTGAAAGGGGGCAAAGGTAGAGGGTAAGTGTGAGCAGAGGGTAAGGATAAGAGGAAGGCTTCTCAGCCTCTCCAGGAAGAAAGTCAGGTTGGGTTGATAGTATTTAGAAATAGTAAATAGAAACTAATTACTAGTGTATCCTAAATTATTGAAATGAAATAGAAGAATACTTAGCTTGTTGGTGAAGGCCCGAGGGTGTCAGAATGCTTATTCTTGTTATGGCTGATATCGAAGTCCTTGTATAATATTTTCAATCCAATGTCTGGAGTGACTTTTATAGAGTTTTTATAGCTTGGAGAGTGATGATCTAATTCTAATGCTTGGTCTCAGAGTGTGCACCTCGATGTCCAAGAGTTGGGGCCCAAAGGGAGAGAGAGAGAGAGGAAGCTAGAGAGAGCGAGAGAGAGAGAGAGAGCTAACTCAACATTAGAACTCAGCTTATGAAACTAACATCGGTGATACCAATGGCATTGGCAGATAGTTGACTGACATTGGTGGCTAGAGAATGGGTAAAAGGGCTATTTTTAGCCCTTTGCCCATTCCTCCATCTGCCAAGTGCATTTTCCATTGGAGAACAGTCAAAAGATGGGTTTATTAGGCATGAGAGTTAGTTAGGAGGTTAGGATGGAGTGAGAATAGGTCATGGGTGACTCATAGGGTGAGAAATGGTCTTAGGGCGAGGTGTCTAGGTGAGGTGTCATGGTGAGGTGTCCAAGGTGAGGTCATAATTTAAAATAAATTGTTTATTTTAAATTAATAAGGTGTGTAAGTGTTCAAGGGGAGTTGACACAATTTTGATGTCTACAATAATCTCAAAGGTCATCTTAGATCTCTATATTTTTAAAAATTTCCAAGAGTAAATAATAGATCTGATAACATAATGGCAATGATTTAATCCATGATATAAATTGATGGTATAACTAAAGAGTATCAATTCCTAATTTAAAATCTTCTCTAACCTACACATGTTATACCATATTTGAAAAAGGTATGCACCATTGCTGGTCCCAATGCCCCACCTAAATTACCTTGGTTCCAAGATTTTTATAACTAATTAAATGATCACATTTTCCTATCTAACCTATCCAATAATTTAAAAAAAACTTTTCCATTATTGTTTATCATGTTATACCCTCCTAGGAGATGCACTTTATCATAAAGGCTATGATGGAACACTTATTTGTTATTTATCTTTGGGAGAATCCAAGCAAGCTTTGAGGGAGGTTCATGAAGGAATGTGGGGGGCTCATACCAATGTTGTAGTCTAAGCAAAGAATCTCCTTAGAATAGGCTATTATTGACCAAAAATGAAGACTGATGCTTAAAATTATGTAAGAGATGCATTCCTTGTCAACAACATGGAAATATGATACATGCACCTTATTTACCACTACACCCAATCATAACACCATGGCCTTTCTCAACATGGGGCCTTGATCTCATTTGGAAAAGAAACCCAACATATTTAGATGGCCATAAACATATCCTGACTACTACCAATTATTTACTAGGTGGATTGAGGCCATTCCTCTCACTTATGTTATTGGGAAGTAGATTGCTAAATTCATCCATTACCATATCATCTATCAATATGGCATCCCTTCATGCATTATATCTGATAATAGAAGATCCTTTTTAAACTAAGATGTCAAAGACATATGTGTCAAATTAAATATCAAGTACAAGAAATCAACTCCATATAACCCATAAGGTAATGAATAAGTTGAGTCATCAAATAAAACCATTATATCCATTTTAAAGAAGATTGTCAATGACACTAGATGTAATTGGCACTTAAAAAAATTTCCTACCATCTGGGCTTATCAAACCAATCATCAAAGCCTAATAAGATCCACTCCATACTCCCTTGTCTATGGCACATAATTTATTATCTTGATAGATATTGATTTTCTATCCTTGTAAGTATCATTGGAGCATATTGAAGATGATGAGGACTACAGAGTCTCAAGGCTACAAGAACTAGAACTTCTAGATGGAAAAAATCTATCTACCCTAAAAAACTTGTAAGCCTATTATAACATATTGTAGATAAGCTAAAACAAGCACATTCAACCTTGATAGTTTGATATTGGTGATTTGGTCTTGAAAGATAACCAAAAGAACACAAATGTTGAACATAAGGAAAAAGGTAAGTTTCAACCTAATTTATTAGGACGATTTGTTATCATGATAAACTATGGATCAAGGGCATATTGACTGGCTAAACTAAATGGTGAGGAACTTCCAGATCCCATGAACATTTTGTACCTTAAGAGGTTCTATGCCTAAATAGATTTGAACCATTATCTATAAGACCCCTTACTTTGGGGAAAATTATACTAAATTAATTTTACCCTACCATTTTATCCTACCCTAAACCACTCTTGCATGAGCCCTATTCCTTTCACGACTCTGAATAGTGAATTTTTTTGAACTGTTGGTACTTTAAATGCATTTTATCATAACCTATATCATTCTCTTTAAGAACATTATTTGTTGTTATGTCTTGGTCTTGTTCTAACCTGAACACTTTTGCCCCTCGGCCAATTATGATCCTTATTATGTCTCATTAGCATTATGAATAGCTTCAATGCCAGTTCTATAAAGAAGTTTAGCCAGGATAGTATTTTGTATCTTCTTATATAGATAAGTGAATAATAACACCTTTATAACTTAGGATATTTGCCTAATACATGGTTCTTCAGATTGATTTCATGTTGCACATTATTCTATATTATATTTTCTGTTCTTTGGTGAACATTTTTGTCTTTTATAGATCCTCACTCTCATCTATTTGTGATCATGTTCCATTGTAGCTAGCTTTAGCTATTATTGAAACTCTTAGTTCCTTGGTCCATTGTTTATATCCATGATGGTCGTTGCAACTGGATTAGATTTTTATTGGAATTTCTACTCTTGGATGAGTATCTCCTTAACTATTTGGTCCCCTTTATACATATTTTATCATAAAAACACACAAAACATTAGAAAATAATTCCCAAAAGAGAAAAAACATTGTCTTGTGCTTTTGTACATTCTTTTCCTCATGCTCTTATTGTTTTGAAAGCATTTTATCCTAATAACTTTTCATTATGTGAGTTAGCTTGTCCCATGCACTTTCCATTTTTCAATATCATTCTCTCTCATCCCACTATGTTGTGCTCTTACCATTTTGCAAGCAAATTAATTCACATTGGCTTTTCATTTCTCAAGTCATCTCATCCTCATGCTCTTGTCAATTTTTAGACCAATCACATTTTTCAAGTTTTCCCTTTTATTATATAACATTAATCATATGTTTCTAGTCATCATCATGACTTTTATCCCACTTTTGGGAAAAATACATTTGTCTTAATGTTCATGTTAGAACATGCATCTATGGAAATATGTAGGAAACATCCACTTATCTTATACATCTAGAGTTAGTTATCCAACCCCTTCCTTTTCTTATCTTCCCCCACTTCTTCTACCATTGTTCCTCTTTGATTAGGGAACAACTTTTGTGTCCTTATTCTTTATTAAATTGTAGTGGAAAGTAACACCTCTACTACTCATACGCGAGTAATTTTTTTTTAACCTCACTAACTTATTTTTTATTTGTGTGTGTTTATTTGAGTTTTATTGGTGTTTTGTTGTGTTTTATTGGTGATTTGTTATGATTTTTCACCTCTGAATTTATTTCTTCTCCTTTTCTATTTTTATTACTACTTGTTTCACCTCAGTCTTGTGTTTCCTTATATGTTTTTTCTTGTCTCTTTTGTGTTTATTTGATTTTTATTGGTGTTTTTGGTCATTTGTCTTCCTATTTTGTCTTGCTTCTTTGTTTTCTTACTTTTTCATTTTTAAACATTTTTTATTCCTATTTGAATCTTGATTGTTCATATCTTGATTTTATGTTTAGTTCATTTATGTTTATCTTTTTCTTTTTCTTTGTTTTTTTGTTTAAATATAAATAGTTGTAACTTTGGTTTTGGTCTTTGTCTACCATTATCCTTAGTTATAGGTATTCATATTTGAATCGACACTATGCATTTGAAATACCATGTCTTCATAATTTCTTCATACTTATAATGCCTAATTTCTTTTGTAATAGCAATCACTTTGTGCTCTAATTACAAGTCTTAATTTCAACACAACTCTGATGAACAAGTCTTAAGAAAATTATACATAAACTAGGCTTAATAGGTTTATCACCCAACTCTATACGTACATGTACATCTCTTTGCATACATCATGAGTCTATTCAATATTTGGTCAGTTTTCATCATCCCTCATTCCATTCTCTCCCATTTCTAGGTGAACTACATTAGCTTGAGGTTCATTTAGACTATATAGGTAGAGCTTAGATACATGACATATCCTAGGTCAGATTAGCCATCTTTATTCTTCTTTTCATCTCTTTCATCACTTTATGGATCCTCATATAGATGGGTTTTTTTGGTGGCTCTAGGAGCTATTGTACCATTGAATCTATGTTTGCACCCACTCAAATTAACCTATGTTTAAGGTTGTATACTTGATCTCATTGATTGATAATTTTCCCATGCTATGGAAAAACATTTGAAATAAATCACAAATATAAATCAGCCATATGGGGGCAAGACCATTTTTATTCTTTATCAATGATAAAAATTAGCCCTATTGGGGTAAAACTATCTTATCACGATCAAATATGATCTACTAAGGCACTTATTATTATCATCTTTTGGAGACCAAGTTCTCTTTTTATTCTAATTCAAATATATCCACACTACTTCCCATGATGGTAATGTATTAGTGTGCAACTTGTCTTAGGATTGATCAATGCCATAAGTGTGCAGTTTGCACTCTCAAATTAGGTGTGTTCCAACTATGTTGCTTATATGTTTAGATTGAATCCTTCCCATTCCCCCATCTTTTGGGCCTATTATGTCTCTAATTATATTTTTATCATTGATGATAACCACATGTGTAAGCATTAGCCTATCTAGATGTGCTCTATTCCATGGGTTAATCCTAGTTTTTCTCTCATTTTGAGAGTCCATCCTTCTCTTTCATCCTAGTATCTCCTCTTGAAGGGGCATCATGAGTCATTTCCATTTCTTTTTGGCAAATATTTTCTTTGAAAATATGTTTCTTCACCTAAATGTCTCTCCATGCCTTCTAAAACAAGGGAAAAATGTACACATCCAATTCTTAACACCATTTGTGTTGAAAATTTCAATCTTAATTGAATTGCACTCAAATACCCAATTTATGTCAAAATAACTAAAAAGGTAATAAATGGTTATATTTTTTCATAAATAAGTGTTTATTTAGGCCAATGTATCCCTAAATGAAGCAATGCATTTTATGTGATTCCTAACTTTGATAAATTCATTTCGAGTCAAAATGACAATTTTGCCTTTTTGTGCTCTGGATCACTCTTTTATTCTAATTCATTAGTACATGTCATGTACCTTTGTTATTTTGTGTTGGAAACATCCTAAATGGAAATATATTCTAATTCATCTAACATCACCTTCCAATTATTCTCGAGTCAGATTATAACCAAGTAATATGACTTTTTGACCATTTTGATTAATTGAGGGCAAATTTCCATAGAATAGCACAAATATTTATTAATATTGTTTAACGATAATTATTTCAAATCAAAATCTTAAGTGGATTTTTCATGGAGTTTATTGAATATTTATTTTTGGAAATTGATTCCTATTAACTACATCATCTAGTGACACCATTTTTTGGGAAGGCATCCCTAGGCCTTAAATGCATAAAATATCTAAATTATGGCCTCCCATGCCTCTTTAATGCCTCCCATGCCTCATTAATGCCCATTATTCCCAAACCATGATGAGTATATTTGTGTTTTTTATTACAAATATTATATTAATTCATGGCCACACATCTCAATCTTGAGATAGATGGTCATGGTTGATCCTGACCAATATAAAAAATCTATAAATTGAAGGCCTCACACTACCACTTTTAAGCTTAAATTGTATAAACTTATAATGCTAAAATATCTCCAAAAATCATTTGTTTTTATTATCATTTTATTTGAATTTGTATTAGCTTAAATATATTTTATATCATGAGCCTAGGTTTTGCATAGAGTTCTTGAGGCAATGTAGGAATAAAGAGGCCATTGTTGACAAAGACTAGAGCTCTAGATCAAGGGGAGAACACATTTGAAGCTGCATTTGAGTAATAGATTTATTTGAGAAGGTAATGTTAGATTTATTTCTTTCATTTATATCTTGTTATCATTATCAACCCTTGTATGAATAGATTAGCTTGATATGTTTAGTTCTTTATGCATTTCTCTTTATTGACTAATGCTTGACTAATCCAATCTCATAAACCACTCTACACTTGTGTCCTCTCTACTTAAATTAATCATGCACCATTGATATTATTCAAAATTTAACTCAAATTTTTCCACTACCCAAATGTTAAACTTCAAACACTTGGCCTCATCTCATGCAATATTGATCACACAGGCTTCAACGATGTCTTTGGGATTGTCTTTGCTTTAACAATGCTAGACAACTATCACTTTGACCTCTTCAGTTTAATATTCACCATTTATATTTATAATTATGAACACCCACTAAATTTTTATCCTTGGAAGAAGCTCAATATTTATCTTTTCTCAATGTTAAACATCAAACACTTGGCACCATCTCACTACATCCTGACATATTTGAATAAGCATGCGCTATCAATCCTTGTGTAAGGAACTCAATCTTTAATTAGTTTAAGCATTGAAAATTTTGACTCATTTAACTTACTATGCACCATATATCTATATGTATGAACTCTTGTGAACTGTTGGATCTCCATCTGGTCCTGATCTTTAACATTGTGTAAAAATGACTAAGTATGGAGACCATTGTTTATCTGTTTTGAGGTCTAACTTTGGACATCAATAACTTTTGTTGCACTTAGATTCATGATCTAAAATTTAGACTATATGATCTCCTCACATAGGAAAATACAAAAATGTGTTAAACTAATCCTAAAACCTTTGTACGTGTGAGATATAACTCCATTAATCTACTTAATGAGATTTTTTATAATTAGACCCAAAATGTCTAGATGAAAACAATGATCAACCTAATTAAATCCACTCATGCACATGGGCACTCAAATAATTATTGACTTCTGATAAGAACCATTACACATGATAAAATCACTATACTTGTACCTAAAAATCTCTAACCATGCCAAAATAGAAGATCAACCAGCCTCCTTCAACAATACTAGGATAAACACATTGCACACTTTATCATTGTCACTTAGAATATCAAGATACTTCATCTAATCACTTGTAAACTTCCATGAAATAAGCATAACATATTTTTCAACTCCCCAACAATATCCCCCTTTTTTATTGATGTCAATAGCCATCATATAACAATATACATCTCACCTTCCTTTTCTCTATCTAAGCACTCCCACAATAGGAACTTTCTCCCCCTTTGACACAATGACAAAGAAGATACCAAATAATACTGAGGACTTAAAAATATAAAAAAATGAGAGGACCATATTAGAAATATGATACAAACTCCCCATTACCCTGTAGCCTACCGTTTCTTACCTTGACAACTTCCTCTTGCTCCATGCCAACACTTTCTTCAACCAAACACTACAACCAATGAAGAAAGAACACAAAAAATATTATAATATGATGAAACTCACAAAAATACATCTGAGAGGGACCCTCCTAATATTTATAAGCCATTTCACCTTTTAATCATCTTCAGATATCCACACACCATGAAGAACCACCACACATGCTTACTATCCTTTTTGCTCAAGCTACCTCAAGGACCACCAATAGAACTTCATGACACTCACCAAATACAACACAATCTCAACAAACTTGATAAATATCCTTCAAACATACATACCTTTGTATTTTGGAAACATTGAGAAAAAACATCAAAACTTCATACTAGGTCTATCTAGTCTCCTTATAGCCCTACTTGGAACTTGTAGAGCCCAAAAATTTTAGTAGACACACCATCAAGACTTGAAACTTAATATCTATATCACTCTCATAATCACCCTTTATCACACCAATTTTAATTACCTATCTCATCCTTTGCTTGCAACATACTTCCTTTACAAACCTACTAGCCAATGTAGCCTCCATCTTGATAAAAACATGAATAATTTCAAAACCAAAAACCTTGAAATATATATGAATCTTTATTTGATAACCCATTTGTCCCATTAAAAATATTTAATATCCTTATATATCAAATCATAAGGCAAGCCACTTTTCTAACATGGCCTAAAACCCTAGAATCTCAAAACAAACAAAGTCAACAAACCTCTTTTTGGTTAATGTCCACCTCTAAAACTTCTTGTAAACATAGATACAACTATTAAAAACTTTTGGACCAATAAATTATCCTTCATACCTTTGGGAACATTGACTTACTATAACCCATTTTAGGACCTGCATACTCTTAAGCATAAACTAGGAAACCTGAGAGCCAACAAAAAACTCCAATTTGACTTCAACATATCTTCAAACCATAAACCAACTAGATCATGATAGAATAAGATCAATATACATTTCTATGTAATAATATCATCTTGAAAAATAACAAATCTACTTTTTCCACTTGAAAACCTTTAATTTGACCCTACAGACTGACCATATACAACTATGACATCACCATAATATATATTCCATGTGGACATACCTGCTCTAACTAAAAACACTCATCTCTAGCCTTCTAGGACCATTTTAATAACACCACAACAACACTTTATTCTCCACTAAAAGGAATCTCTTAAGAAGCATTGACAGAGACATATTTTACACCACAATGCTCTAAAATAAAGTGAATCTAGGAGTGGCCCACATCTCCTTAGTAACCACTAGAATCCTCTTATGACTATAAGATTTATTGCTTTTGTTCTTATTATTCTTATTATAAACTATGACAACTAGTTCCTTTTCTAAGTCACTCTCCTTCTCTTCTAATATTGGATTGACAAAACATGGAGACAACATAGATTCATGACATACCTTCTCATCTGAAGAACCCACCTTGTAGTTAGGAAACTCATCACTAGGCACTAATAATTGATGTTCTTTGTATGATATATGCTCAGCAATGGCAAAATGTTCACTTGGATCCATACATACCTCAGGAATAGCTTTAACTAGGACATTGGTCTTCTCTTTGAGCTTGGTCTCTTTATTCACAACATGAGAAGATAATCAGAACCCTTGACACTCTTCAACTTTTGAAGTAGCATCCATCATATAATATAGATTACTTGGACTTGTAGTCTCATCATGACTCATAATTACCACCTTTGGCTTTTATGAGTTGACTTGCATTCTTCTTTACACTCTAAGAGCCTAATTAAACCTATTCTAACTTTTATACCTTTGTTTATAGAACCTAGCAATGTGACCTCTTTGTTCATAATTGTAACACACCATACTCCTAAATGGAAACATAGTTTGTCTTACCTTATTTGGATAGAAAATTACAATGTCTTATTTCATGACAAATGAAACAACCTCCTCTTTTTTAAGAAGACTCACTTTGTTTAGCCTTATGTTGACAATGTTTTAAAAAGTGTCCCATAAAAATATAGTTAAAGAACTTAAATTTGTTCACACCTTTTGACTTATGACCCCCATCATAGTTCTATGCAAACTCATTTCTAATAGGTCTCTTTCATTCTCTAGCTTTATACCCAAATTTATTACAGGTGAAACAATAACTATTGAAACTATACCTCATGGTATTTAGCTATCTAATCTTATTTGTATTCATTCTAATAGCACCTTCATTCCTTGTCTGATGACTTGTCTTCAAAGTATGATTTTCCTTTCTCACCTTAGTCTTCATCTTGTCTTGAGTTACATTTTTTTGTTCTTCTTCATATCCAAGACCATTTTTATCACTAGCATGATTTTGACCACTAAAAATATTATCTAGATCACTTGAGCTCTTTTCAAATCTCATAAATAACTTCACCTTACTAGAGTTCTTATCTAACTTAGATTTCAATGACTCATATTCAATTACAAACTTAAACATTCATTTTCTTTGGCTTTCAGGATTGTAGATAGAATTTCCAATTGATAATTGAGATGCTTGACAATATCTTCATGCTCCTTGGTGTCTTCATTCATTCTTTCCTCATACAAATTGAATTTTTCCTGATATTCTTTGATTTTATAGTTCATCTTCTTGTTAATCTTCTTTTCAATCTTTAGTTCTTCAATAACATTTTTCAATGTAGTTTCATAGTTCACCTCATCTTCATCATCATCTGAATCACTCAAAGTAGACTCATTTCAATGTGAGAAACTTCCTTCCTTAGCCATGAATAAGGCTTCATCTTCAACATGACCATCATATTCATGATCACACTCTGAGTCACTATCTTCACTCTCATCTGATGAGTTTTAGTCCTTATTTGTGTAAAGACTTTTCTTATTCTTAAAGAACTTATTCTTGTTGTTATACTTTTTGAAACCTTTCTTCCTCTTATAAAACTTGTATGTCTTATTTTAATCATCTTGGTCTTCATCATGGTATTCATCATCATGCTTATGAGGGAAATTTATATACAAATGTCCAATCTCTCCATAATTGAAGCATTTGAAGATAAGTTTACCCTTATAATTTCCTATACCTATTTTTTATTTCCTTGTAAACAAAGCAATTAGTTCATCCTCATCAATATCATAAATTTCATCTTCATTGGGTTTCTTACCTAGGAAATTATTCTTAGGTTTCATCTATATCTTGAATTTTGCTTCCTTCTTCATTGGTATATCATCATTCTTCCTCATTTCATACATAGTAAGGATGCCATGCAGTTCATACAAATTCAACTAAGATCATGACATTATTCTATAACAAATACTTTAGGATCAAAATTTAGAGAGAGGGACCTTAATACCTTTTGAAATACAATAGACTCTTCAAGGTCCTCTCCAAGACCTCTGATGATGTTCACAATCTCATCAACTCTCTGTAGAAATGATGCCATAGAATTTTCTTCCTTCATCTTGAGACTTGAAAATTGCCTTTTATGAGTCTATAATTTAGAAATATTAACCTTTTAATCTCATTTATAAATGATCTATATTTTATCCCATATATATTTATAAGATTTACAATGGATTACCTTGTTGAAATTAGTCTCTATAAGACCACAAGTGATGGCATTCATTGCCTTATAATTATTATCAAATAGCTTCTTGTTTGTAATACTAGATGGAGAAGTAGTAGGAACAAAATAACTATCCACAAAATATTTCCATACATCAAACCCTAAGGACATGATTTATGTCCTCATTCTTTCACTCCAAAAATCATAATTGTATCCATTGAACTTTAGTGTTTGCTTAGTAGATAAACCTCCTTGATGACTACCCATATTATACCTTGGATCACCTTCAAGCTTCTAAACCTTTACCAAAGGACCTACTCTAATACTAATTATTAGAGGTGAAATCACTGAGAGGTAGGGTGAATTAGTGAGCCCAAATAATCTAACTTCAATTTCAAACCTTTTAAAACTTTTAATTAATTACCACAAAAATTCATGAAGCATACACATAATTCATAGCAATGAGCAAGAGAGACAATGCAAGATCAAGTATATAACACATGCCATATGTGGTAAACCCTCTTGGGGGAGAAAACCCACTGGAACCTAAAGTTAGAATATTTTCCTATAATAAAAAGAACTAATTTATACTAGCTATAACTGATCAAGGAACTAACATCCCTTATTTTAGTGAGACTGCACTCCCACAAGGAGATATTACGCCTATCTAGTTAAGCTACCAAAACAACTATACCTTTAGCAAGTTTTAAGTTACAAGGAGGCTACAAACCCCTAGATTTTGAGCTTCAATAATAACACCTATGAATATAACATATCTTGAACACTTATTTCCTACCAATATGATGGAGATAAAAAGTATATTAACTCTCTTTAACTTTACACACTTAATGCATCCAAAGCCACCTTTTGGATCACCCTATATCTCTTCACTCATATGCAACCTAAAAGAGAAATATTATAACATAAAAAACATGAATCATAGGTCATACACATAATATTTAATCTAATCTGATCATCAACTCATCTACTAGGCACTCTACCTCTCCTTTTCTCTATCTCTCACATTCACCTTACACAAGTCTCTTCAAGTCAATAAACCATCACATTTGGTTTCACTATTTATAATGCATTCATAAATTATCAATTAAAAAATATTTACTTGTTTTCCAAAATACATGCCTTCACCCTTAAGGAATCTATCATGGGTCACACTTAAGCACAACTCTCACTGAAATAGGCCTAAGTCACCTTTTAGGTCCGATGGAGACCCATTCACCTCTTTGACACTTATTTGAGAATAATTAGAACATAGGAACACTTTAAAACAAATTTAACCATGACACATGATCTATAGGTCCCCCTTAAGTGAAAAAAAACTTAACATCACCCTTCTGTTAAGGCTAAGTTCATTCAAAGAACATTATATGCACATAGTCACCATGAACAAATGCATAATCAACTTCAAAAACTTTTTTAATACTAGATATTATTTTTAAAGGTTTTTTAATGTACAAAAAGTTTCCTCATATATTCTAAAACACTCCCCAATAGCTAATACATCATGATATATCAAAAAAAACAACAACACAAGCTCAATTTTCCTTCCTAGGTCACTTATAGAATAAACATGAAAACATAGTCAATATTTAACCTTCATAAATTTGACTATACGCACTTTAATATATTAAAATATATATTTACATATGATATTTTTATTCCTCTACAAATTCTCTTTTTACACCATGAACAAATTCTTCATAGATCAAAAGATATGGCCCAAAAACGAAACACTAGTCTTTCCTTTGTTAAATTCAAATATTTGAATTCAAACGATCACAGTTAAAATCCGGTCACCATGATATAATATCATGTCATAAATAATTATATTAATCATTAAAAATTAATATTATTTTAAATTTAACTCAAACTTTACCATTTCATAAACATTAAACTTTAAACACTTGGCCTCATCTCGTGCAATCTTGATCACACACGCTTTGTCAATCTCTTCAAGATTATCTTTTCTTTAACAATGATAAACAATTATCACTTTTACCTATTGGATTTAATATTAAATATTTATATAAATTATTAAAAACACCCACTAACCATTTATCCTTGGAAAATATCTATCTTTATCTCTACTTAATGTTACACATTGAATACTTGGCATCATCTCACTGCATCCTGACATCTTAGAATAAACACACTCTATCAATATTTTTGTAAGGATATTGATCTTTAATAATTTTAATAATATAAAAATTTTAACCTATATGTATTAAATATGGTTAACCATTGGATCTCCATTTGTTTTTGATCTTTAACATCATGCAAAAATGACTATGCGGACCATTGCTTATCTACCTAGAAGTCTAACTTTGGACCTTAATAACTTTTTTTGCACTTGGATGAATGATCTAAAATTTGGAACATATGATATCATAACATAGGATAATACAACCATGTGTCATACTTATCTTTAAATATTTATACATTTAAGATATAACTCCATTAATTTTCTCACTTAGATTTTCTACCACTAGACCCAAAATGTCTAGATGAAAACAATGATCAACCAGATAAAATATAATCATGCACATAATCACTAAAATAATTTATAAATTTTTATAGGACCCATTTAACATTTTTAAATCACCATAATCATCCATAAACATCTTATCTATTCCAAAATATAAGATCAACCAAGCCTCCTTCAAGCATACTAGGACAAACACATTACACACTTTGTCATTGTCACTTAGACTATCAAGGTACTTCATCCACTCACATAGACACTTCCATTAAATCACCATAACATCATTTAAAACTTTCTAAAAAACATGAAATTCGGATTCATAATAGAGCCAAGGTCCATTGGGGTGGGGTAGGCTAGTAGATTGGAATAGGAGAATTCAAAAAACTCTATGGTGTTACTACTTTCTCACGCAAGTACCCAATCTTCAAAATAGACTAAAATTTTTATAAGGGGTCCTAAAAAATAAGGAAAATGTTGTGGGAAGGTAGGTCCATTTTAATTTTCATGCATACAAACTTTATGGGATGATCTACATACTTCATTTGTTGACTTATGACTTGTGTGGCTAAGAGAAGTTCTTCAAAGTCCTTAAGGTCAAAATTCCTCTTATTTTAATAAACCTAATTTTAGTGTATTTAATTTGATAAAGAGTTATCTATACCTTTGTTTTCTCCCCTCCACCCATTTCATTTCTCCCTTTGACATGCAAGTTTTTATTCTAAATCTATTTTCCCTTCTTATATATTCCTTCTTCTTCACATATTTAAAACATACTAGCACTACTTTATTGCAATTTATCTATCCTTAGAACCAAAAAATATGCTTGAGAAACTATGGATTACTTTATTTCAACCATGGATCTACATTTCTAGACTTTTTTTTATTGTTTTTACCATTTTTCATTGTTGTATTACCTTTTTTATAGACACTTGAGTCTATTTATACTTTTATGTATTTTTTTCATTATTGCATGAGGTTGGATTGTTCCTTCTCACTCACCAATGTTGTTTTCCCTTTTATGCACCTTTTTCCATTGATGATTGAGTAAGGATTGTTACTTCTCACTCACCAGTGTTGTTTTACCATTTTTTCTTACACATATTTATTTTAGTAAGGATTGTGACTACTTTTACATTGATGTTTGATTACCATCCTTTTTGACATGTATCCTTGGTTTGACTTGGTTATTTTTCCTTTCTTACTTAAGGTTTACTTGTTTGATTTTTTTGGTCTTTCATAGCCTTGGATTTTTGGTTACCTAATTTACTATAAATTTTAACTTGGTCATTTAGTCTAACATAACACTTATCACCCCAACTTGCCAAATTTCCAAGTATGTCCCATTCACATAGCACTAATTATATTGGATTTCCTACATTTATTTATTTTTAATATTTAGTTTTGTATTCTTAGGTTTGTTGAAAGCATTCTCTATGCCCTACACAATTAAAACTACAAACACAATATACAATAATCCATATGCATTACATTTAGTTTTTTTAATTTCCCTTCCAATCATTTAATTTTAGTTATTTTTTATTTAAAGTACAATTTTTTTAATCCTCAATGTTGTGTTTTACTTTGATCTTTCTCAAAGCACCATCCCCTACTACACCTTAGTGACACATGATGAGCTTTGAGTGGGGCATATGTATACACATAATATTTTCAACTTTTATCAAATATTGATGATTTACATCTTCCAATAACCCATCAAGACTCAATCTCTCTAAGTGCACACCCTAAGGGATGCATCAGGAAAGGGGTGGGTAGACCATTGGTGCTTTGTAAGATTGTTGTCCCTTATTACTGCTTATTACCAATAAAACTAGCTCCTAAAACCATTTTCTAAGCTATTAATCCTCCTTTGCACACTCTTCAAATATTTTATCACATTTCATCCTTATTTTTGTCACCTTAATCCTATTTTGGCATTTTATTATACTAGGTCGACTGGGTTGACCCTGTACTATTTTGGGTAAAATTCATTTAGGGTCTATGTCAGCTCTGTTGACCTAGCATGTGACCTAGTGAATTTTTGTCCATAACTATACTAGGTCAACTAGGTCAACCCTATTAACCAAATTTTTTATAAGGTATTAGGGTTAAATCAACATATATATATAAAAGATCCTTTCTTCATTAGTTACAAATGAATAAGATTTGTTATTCACTTGTGATTCTTTACAATCTATTCCTTGACCATTCTACTTGAGGAGTCTTAGCTTAGGGTTTCTACTTGAAGAATCTAGTCTTGTGGAGAAGTATTGGATGCTTTGTCCTTTCTTAGTGATCCTTAAAAACCATAATAACCTCTTTCAAAGCCCCTCTATCCAAGGGAGAGATTGAGTCTCGATGGATACATGTTTTAGGTAAGTATTCTCTAAATTTGCTCCTCTCTTTAATAAAAAGAAGTAGCATAAGTATTGTCTTTGAATAATATTACTCTTATTATTTATGTATTATAGTCTTACTCATGCATAGCTTAATTTATGTAGAGTAAATTTTTACTCTACATTGCATTTCAAATTTTTAGTCACGCATTGCAGTTTTGTTTCCTGCATACCTTGGTCGTGGTAGTAGAGTTTCAGAGTAGGCACGGGTTTGTTTGTTTCAATTCTTTCTCGTCTAAGTGTTGAAGTGCAGTAGAGGCTATCAAGTGTCACTATTTGAGCATGGGTTCTATTTCCCCTTTTTGTTTCCTTCATTTCATTTTTACCTAAGTGTTGAAATCAAATAGAAGCCACCAAGTGTCACTTTCAAAACACAGAGCTAGCCAACTGGCACCATCTGAGACACTTTTCATAACTTTCAAGAGAGCTACAGATCATGCCACATATCTAATAGTAGCTAGGTAGAATGCCCCATGTGTCAGCATCCACATCTCGTATCGGCACTCACATTCATTCTATTTCTTGACAAAGGTTTTCAACAAGCAAGTAGCAGGAAGAAGCGAAAAGTGCCAAGTGGTAGTTGTGGAAGGCCCTAATATACTTTTTTCAAAAGAAGTAGAAGTCACCACGTGTCAGCACTTGAGAGATAGTTGGTTTAATGCTTGGGTTTAATTCCTTGGTTCAATGATTTTGGTTCAATATCTTGATTAATGTGTAAATGGCATGCAATGTTGAATTGTTGAACCATTGAACCATTTTGGTTCATCAGGAAGTTCAAGGGAGTGTCCCAAAAATCAAAGGGGTTAGGCACCCTTTTGGAAGGTAGTAGGGAATTTGTTTCATTTTGTCTAAATACTAAAAATTAGTGGAGGCTGCCAAGTGTCACTTTCTAAGCCCCTTTCTCCTTCATTCCTGAAAGAAGCTGAAGATGCCACATACCCCTAGTAGGAGAAGTAGAAGATGCCATGTATTTTCCAAAGAATGGTAGAGGTAACCATGTGTCAACCCCCAAGATATCATCTTCAAGCTTCATTGTCGAATAAAGATTATGGTGGGTCTCAGGTGTTATTTCAGAGGTCTGCAAAAGCTGCCAGGTGTCACCATCTGTAGGAGCCTAATACGTGCCCCGAATAATTCTACAACATAGCTAAAGAGAAGCAGAGAGAGCCACATGTCTTCAATAAATTAGTTATAAAGTGCCAAGTGTCATTCTCTAGTGCCTTCTAAGCAATAAGGAGAGTTTTAGGAAATCGACTAAGTGTCCTCTTCCATTTCAACATAATAGAGTGTTCTGTCTATCTGTTATAGCAAAGTAAGATGGAGGGAAACTCAGTGGGAGTTATTTTTGGTAGATGGAATAGTCCACTGGGTAGATTTTTGGAGCCTGCAAACATTAAAAGGGCTATCTATTTGTCCCCTGTAAGCAGAGGAGAATGGATAGTTGCGCAGCTAAGCAGGTGATGGAATGAGGAAATTTAGGTGCAGGAAGTGGTACTAGATATGAATCGACATGTCATAGTCAAAACAACCATCCCGCTCTAGCATGGCCCTTCCTGATAAGACCAGGATACATCTAAGGCATTGAAAATGCCATCTATTTGTCCCCAAGAGTTAAGGGCAGAGTAGAATTGCACAGGTTAAGGGATGATGGAAGGAGACATTCGAGGCTATAAAAGGACAAGATAATCAAGAAAGGAAAGGATTATATAGTTTTAGATTTTTTAGAGTGGTGACCAAGTAATATCATTTGCTTTTGTCTCATTTTTTTGAATTGTAAAGTTGATGTAACTGTGCATGTTCTATGCCTTTATATGGCTGAATGAATTAAGAAGATTGAACTCTATGCCTTTGTTGATACTATTTGTGTCATTTTCAAAAGTAGTCTAGACTGTAGATTTTCTAGAGTTATGATTAGGAATGTCATTTGCTTTTGTCTCATTTTCTTGAGTCGAAAGTTCTACATAACTATACGTGTTTCTATGCCTCTTATGTGATCAGAAGATTCTTATAAGGAAATTGAACCCTATGCCTTTGTTGACATTTTCTGCATCTCAGTAAAAGAAACCTCTTTTATGAGCCTATGTTTCTATTATTTCAATATTTTACATTGATCATGCACTTGTTTGCTCTTAAATGCAAATGAATCCTACATATAGTCTCACTGTGCTCATGATTAGGATCAAATTACACTCAGGCACATTGCCATAGGTTTCATTTCCTGCATTTGTGTTTTTGTTTAATCTTCTATCCTTTTCCCCCCACACCCCAATATAAAAGAAGAGACTAGCTTCTCTAAAATTTGGAGGTTGTTTCAAGCTGTAATATCCCACAACTTGAAACTTCCCATTGTTGATTGATTAGAATCAAGCACAATTTTAAGCATCAACAATTTTTTTGGCACACCTAATAGGATAAGTCTTGAAGTTTCTTTCAAGACTATATGAACTATAGAGCTATGAGGAGTCAGAGCTATGGACCAGTCACCAGATCATAGTCTATTGCAAATCTAGGTATTCTTTTGCCACCTTTGGTAACTAGTCCAAGGAGAAGAGCTAACCAGTTTGCACCAATACTAAATATGGGAGCCCCTATACCCCCAAGAAATTATGCAAGCTAGAACACTGGTAGTCCTTTGATCCTCCCAACCCCACCAACCATTTGGGATCCTATCCCAGTAAATGCCCTAAAAGCTCTGCCCAAATTCAATGGGCAAGACTCAAAAATGCCTATGGAACATCTTCAAGATGTATCAAATGTTTGTGCCATACATGTAGTCACACAAAAAAATGTGGCCATAAGGTCATTATCTGCTTCATTCAAAGGGAAGGCTTTAGAATGGTATCAGTTTTTGACCCCAAATACCATCTCTACATGGGACTAGCTCAGAGATCTATTCTTTGAAAGATTTGCAGAGAAGGGTGATAAGTCTTCTTTGTTACAACAATTAATCACCATTCAAAGGGGACCACATGAGGACATGACTAACTTCAATACCAAAATTCAAAAAACTTGGGATAGAATCCCTGCTATAGCTAAACCACCACCAGGTATGGCCATAGTGTTTTATCTCAAGGCTTTGAATTTAGATATATCTGTTATGATTCAGTCACTGGGAGGACGCACTTTGATGGGGGCTTATGAATATGTGGTCAGAGCTGAGAATCATTTAATAGATGCTGGAAAGTTACCTCCAAGGCCTCCCATGCCTATGTTACTAGAAATTTCCCTGACCTTACCTCAAGAAGTCCCTAAAGCTGTAAGCCCACCGGTGTCTATGTACACTTACCCTCAATCATTCACAAAAGAACCTGCCTTTGCTCAGTCATATGAGATGGATGATATCAAGAATATCCTGAGGACATTTTCCAATGAGTTGATTAATATAAAGAGATAAAAGAATACTTTCCCCAAGCCTCCTTATCAAGGCTATCAAGGAAACAAATTTTCATCCCAACCAAACCAATATCAGGCCCCCCAAAAACAAACTAACCATCAACCAACAAATCAATTAGTTGCAGTTCCCACACCCTCACAGACCATCCCTCCTAACTCAAATAGGGAGATGGTTCCAGGATAGAATAATTATGTGGATGATACTAATTCTTGGTGTTTCACTTGTAATGATGCTCATACACCTAGAGATTGTCCTAGGGGTAATCTGCAACAAAGGGTGGTAGAGTAGAGAAGAATGGATGGTCAGTTTGTCAGTACCAATAAAAATCAAGCCTACCAGTCTCTCAGTATGTAGAATTTAGTTCTAGTGGCTAAAATGCAAGGAATGTCCTTGTAACAAGAGGAATAAATAGCCCTAGAACATGATTTGTTCTCATGGGTTGAAGATGAAGAAGCAATTTTCTTGAATGAAGCATCCACCTCCCAAAGGCCAGTGGTGCAATCTGATTATTACACCATAACAAAGAGGAGAATGGTGGAGCAGCTTGAGTTTTTTAGTGATCAAGGCAAGAATAATCCTCCATCTCAAGGGTAAAGAAATGTTGCTGTTAGACAAGAAGTGCCTCAGTCGATGCAAGATCAAGGGATTCATACCCAGATTCAAGAAAAAATGAGGTATCTTTATGTCCAAAAGACTCAATCTTTGGGACCAATCAATGTAGTGGACCAATTAAAGAAGACCCTAGCCCAAGTATCAATGTGGGATATATTGGCTATTCCCAAATAGAAGACACTGTTATAAGAAGCTCTGCAAGGCCAAGTAGTTCCCAAAGGTGCTATCACCAAGGAAGGACTTACTGGGAGAGAAAAGCTCAAAGGTACAATTCCTCAATAGACAATAGCCTTTGTGAATGATGCAACACAAGTAAATCCAAGCCAAAGCCTTTTTATTTAACTTTGATAGTTGGAAAGAAAATCTTGCATAATACATTAATAGATTCAGGAGCTATTACAACTGTGATTCCCAAGCAAATCACTGATGCTTTGAAAATAAAATATGAACCCTTTGCAAAAGGAGTTATGCAGCTAGATGGAAAAACAATACAAACCATAGGGAGACTTAAAAAACTCCCATTGTAATTATACACATGTCCCAACATAAGTTTTAACCAAGATATAGTTGTCATAGATATACCTCCTATTTTTGGTTTATGTTTATCCAGAGACTTTATAGCAAAAATAGGAGGATATATGTCTCTCGACTAGTCTCACCTCATCCTGAGAACTAAATATGGTTCGAAGATGAAAATTCTATCTAAGCCACTGTCCAAAGACCATATCACCAATGAACCAACAACAATATTAGAAGTAGATCATGCCATGTTAAATAAAGAAGAAAGGATTTTTGTTGAAGAGCTAGGTGACTGGACCGAGCATGATTAAGAAGAAGAAAACAACCAGTTGTTGGCTATGATGCATAGAGATCCGTATGGGGACTATGACTCTACTGGTTTACGCACATACATCATTTTTGATGAGGATCGGTAATCCCAAATGTTATAAGGGGAGAGGCACCTACTACTCAAGATTAAGAGATATGGACCTTGAATTTTGATGGGGCTAGAAGTAAACATGGTGTTGGAGCAGGAATTTATCTTACTGCTCCAAATGGTGATAAAATCTTAAGGGCTATCTAAATCCAATTTGCTTGCACTAATAATGATATTGAGTATGAATATTTAGTACATGGGCTCTTGTTAGCCAAGAAAAAGGGAATAAAGAATCTAAAAGTAAAAGGAGATTTAGAATTAGTAGTAAAACAAATTAGAGAAAAGGCAGCAGCCAAAAATGTGAGAATGAGATCCTATAGGCATAGAATTTGGGATTTGATAGAAGATTTTAGATCTTTCAACATTGAGATAGTCCCTAGAAGTCAAAACTCTGAGGCTGATAGGATGGCCTATATTGGCTCACAGTTTAACCTAGCAACTGGCCTATTGGTTAACAACGAGTCAGTAAAAGTCATAGTGAGGCTGACCATTCTAGATAATGATGAGAATTGGCAAGTATTTGAAAATAATGCTCATGTAGTCTCTTTATTACAACAATTAGATGAGTTCACTGATTGATTGCAAACCAAAATTGAAGAGGCATATGGTGATCAAATCATGCAATTAAGGACTAATAAGCTCCCCAAGGGATTGATCACCTTAGAAAACTTGTTTGACCTAGAGGATGTAAGCCTAGAAAAGAAAAGGTTCTAGGTAGACAAAGCAGACTATTCTGAAACGGAGGTGAGTGACAAGAAAAGGCTAAAAGTTGGGATTTCTACAACTCAAGAAGAGAAGGAAAGACTAATCGAATTGTGTTAGAGATATGACAAAGTCATAGCTTGGAGCTATGAAGACCTCATGGATACAATAGAGACATTATCCAACACACAATAGAATTGATTGAAGGGTCCAATCCCGTTAGACAGAAGCAGAGGCCAATAAATCCAAGGATTGAACCTCTAATGGTAGATGAGTTGCAAAAAATTTTAGATTCCAAAATAATATTTCCAATCAAGCACTCAACCTGGGTATCAAATCTAATATCAGTTAGAAAAAGGAATGGAGATGTAATATTATGTGTAGATTTCAAAGATCTAAATAGAGCATCTTTGAAAGACCACTATCCCTTGCCCTCCATGGAACAAATTTTACAAACTGTGGCTAGATCAGAGAGGTTTTCTTTACTAGATGGTTTCTCTGGATACAATTAGATTTGGTTGGCTAATGAAGATTAGTATAAAACTACTTTTACTACCAAGTGGGGAACATTTGCATATGCTAAGATGCCATTTGGCTTATCAAATGCAGGAGCCACCTTTCAAAGAGCTATGGATATAGCCTTTGGTGAGCTTATAAATAGGATCATCATGGTCAATCTGGATGACCTCACTATTTTTTCAAAAAATGCTGATGATCATTTAGAATCTGTCTTCAAGAAATGTCAGGATTTTGGGATATCATTAAATCCCAAGAAATGCATCTTTTTTGTACCTCAGGGAAAATTATTGGGACATATAGTATCTAAAGAAGGAGTTTCTATAGATCTCAAGAGAATTTCAGCTATAATGAACCTACCTCTTCCAGTAAATAAAAAGGCAGTTCAGTCTTTTTTAGGGAAGATCAATTTTGTCAGTAAATTCATATCTGATTTTGTAGGCTTGGTAAGACCAATGACACTCTTGCTAAAGAAAGACCTGGTCTTCAAATTGACTACAAAAGGAAGGTAAGCCTTTGAATAGGTCAATAAGGCTATCTCAATAGCACCAGTGCTTAAAAATCTAGACTTTTTCAAACCATTCGTAATCTATGTCTATGGAGGAGAGTCAAGTATTGTTGCTATCTTGACTCAAAAGAATGATAGGCTAGAGGGGGAACACCCAATAGCCTTTCTTTCAAGAAATCTTAGGGATTATGAGACTAGGTAAAATTTTGTGGAAAGGCAAGCCTATGCCATGGTAAAAGCCCTCAAGAAATTCAGGTATCTGATATCAGGGAACAAAATTCTAATACTTGTAGCTCACCCAAGTGTTAGGGAATACATCATGGAGGGGGAAATTATTGAGCAAAGAGCTAATTAGATCACTAATATCCTTGATTATGATGTAGAGGTCAGACCCACCAAGCTAGTCAGAGGTAAGGAAGCTTGAAAAGATGTTACCTGAGGAAGCAGATTCAGAAGGAGAGACAGATACAATGCTAAAAATATAAGAAGTTGATCAGGAATCCTAGGTCACGAGTAGGATTCATTTTATGAAAACTAGGATTTATCTAAGAAAACTTCCCCAAAATAAGAGGAGATATTATAGGATACAGGGAGTTCATTTTGTTTTAATTGGATAAGTCCTTTTCAGAAGAAATTCTGATGGAAAATTGTTAAGATGTGTAGAATAGGCTGAAGCTAAGAGAATACTACATGAAATGCATCATGGAATATCAGGGGGGAATTTTTCTACAAAAACCATAGACATAAAGATAAGTGAGTTAGGGTATTTCTGGCCTACTTTATTTGCAAATTGTTATCAGCTGGTTAAAAAATACCAATCCTGCCAATATTATATGGGGATGAGGAAGAATGCAGCCATGCCCCTTAGTCCTATAATTGTGGATGAACCTTTTGCTCAATGGGGTCTTGACTTCATTGGAATGATAAATCTAGTGTCTATTATGGGTCACAAATGGATATTAACTACCACAGACTATTTCACCAGATGGACTGAGGCAATCCCACTTAAGAAAGCAATAGAGAATGTGATCCTAGATTTTCTAGGAAGTATCACTACTCACTTTAGGGCTCCTCACACCATAATTTTAGATAATGCTAAAGCATTCTTGGGGTCTAAAGTATCTAAATTTGCCTTGAAACATGGAATATATCTAAAGACTTCATCCAACTATTACCCTCAATGTAATGGTCTAGCAAAATCAACCAACAAGAACCTGATAAGACTCATCAAAAGAGTAGGGGCTGATCATCACAAAGAGTGGCATAAAGTGCTTAATATAGCACTATGTGCTAATAGAATCATGCCTAAGAAGGTGATCAAAATGTCCCCATATGAATTGGTATATGGAAAGTTTGTTGTGATTCCCTTAAGCTTGGAAATCTCTGCTCTCCAGCTGATCAAATAAATTGAAATTGAAGAAAATGGCCCCATGCAGGTCAGACTTGCAAAACTTTTAGAAGTTTAGGAAAAGAGGGATATAGTCCATGATTCATTGATTAAGCATCAGGGAATGGTTAAGAACTATTTTGATAAAAGGAATTCAAATCCTAATTTTGAAGTAGGCTCAATTGTTTTGAAATGGGATTCAAGAGCCACCAAGCTAGGTTAGCATACCAAATTTGAAGCATTATGAATTGGCCCATATAAAATTTGCATGTGCAAGCAGAAGAATTCATTCAAGCTGGAATCAATGGAAGGAGAACCTGAAGAGATTCCTATAAATGAAATCTATTTAAAGCATTTCAATTAGCTTGGGTCTCTAATGTATTATAGTTAAATAATTTCCCTTTCTCGCATTGTTTTTTCATTGTTTTCCCACTTTTATTTTAAAATAAGTGTTTTAAACACATGTTGACGGCTCTTTTGAAGCTATAAATTTCACAATTTTGATCTAGCAGAAGGTGGATTTTTCTTTTTGAGTAGGCTCAAAAGTCCTAGGGGTCGCCAGTAACTATAGAGTAAATTTTTACTCTACATTGCATTTCAAATTTTCAGTCACACACTGCAGTTTTGGTTCCCATATACCTTGGTCATGGCAGTAGAGTTTCAGAGCAGGCACGGGTTTGTTTCTTTTGATTCTTTCCCATCTAAGTGTTGAAGTGCAGTAGAGGCTACCAAGTGTCACTATCTAAGCACGGGTTCTATTTCCCCTTTTTGTTTCCTTCATTTCATTTTTACCTAAGTGTTGAAATCAAGCGGAAGCTGCCAAGTGTCACTTTCCAAAACATAGAGCCAACCAACTAGCACCTTCTGAGACACTTTTCTTAACTTTCAAGAGAGCCATGGAATATGCCACATATCTAATAATAGCTAGGCAAAATGCACCACGTGTCAACATCCATGTCTCGTATTGGCACCCACATTCATTCTATTTCTCGGCAAAGGTTTTCAACAAGCTAAGTAGTAGGAAGAAGCGGAAAGCACCAGGTGGAAGTTGAAAAAGGCCTTGAACTACTTTTTCAAAAGAAGCAAAAGTCACCACATGTCAGCACCTAAGAGACAGTCAGTTCAATGCCTAGGTTCAATGCCTTGGTTTAATGATTTTGGTTCAATATCTCGGTTAACGTGTAAATGGCACATAGTGTTGAACCATTGAACCATTTTGGTTCATCAGGCAGTTCAATGGAGTGTCCCAAAAATAAAAGGGGTTAGGTACCCTTTTGGAAGGTAGTAGGGCATTTGTTTCATTTTTTCTAAATGCCAAAAAGTAGCGGAGGTTGCTAAGTGTCACTTTTTGAGCCCCTTTCTCCTTCATTCCCAAAAGAAGTAGAAGATGCCACATACCCCTAGTAGGAGAAGTGAAAGATGCCACGTATCTTCCAAAGAATGGTAGAGGCTGCCACATGTTAACCCCCAAGATATCATCTTTAAGCTTCATTGTCGAATAAAGATTATGGTGGGTCCTGGGTGTTATTTCAAAGGTCTGTGGAAGCTGCCAAGTGTCACCATCCATAAGAGCCTAATACGTGCCCCAAATAATTCTATAGCATAACTAAAGAGAAGTGGAGAGAGCCATGTGTCTTTGATAAATTAGGCAGAAAGTGCCAAGTGTCATTCTCCGGTGCCTTCTAAGCAATAAGGAGAATTTTAGGAAATCGACTAAGTGTCCTCTTCTATTTCAATAGAACAGAGTGTTCCATCTATCTATTACAACAAAGTGAGATGGAGGGAAACTTGCTAGGAGTTATTTTTGGTAGATGGAATAGTTCACCAGGTATATTTTTGGAGCCTACAAACATTAAAAGGGTCGTCTATTTGTCCCCTAGAAGCAGAGGAGAATGGACAATTGTGTGGCTAAGCAAGTGATGGAATGAGGAAATTCAGGTGTAGGAAGTGGTACTAGATATGAATCGACACACCGCAGTCAAAATAGCCATCTCACTCTAGCATGGCCCTTCCTGATAAGACCAAGATACATCTAAGGCATTGAAAGCACCGTCTATTTGTCCCTAAGATTTAAGGGTGGAGTAGAGTTGTGCGGGAAAAAGGATGATGGAAGGAGACATTTGAGCTATAAAAGGACAAGATAATCAAGAAAGGAAAGGATTCTATAGTTTTAGATTTTTTAGAGTGGTGACCAAGTAATATCATTTGCTTTTGTCTCATTTTCTTGAATTGTAAAGTTGATGTAATTGTGCATGTTCTGTGCCATTTATATGGCTGAATGAATTAAGAAGATTAAACTCTATGCCTTTGTTGATACTATTTGTGTCATTTGCAAAAGTAGTCTAGACTGTAGATTTTCTAGAGTTGTGATTAGGAATGTCATTTGCTTTTGTCTTGTTTTCTTGAGTTGTAAGTTATACATAAATGTACGTGTTTTTGCACCTCTTATGTGATCGAAAGATTCTTATAAGGAAATTGAACCCTATGCCTTTGTTGAATTTTTTTGTATCTTAGCTAAAGAAGCCTTTTTTATGAGCCTTTATTTCTATTATTTCAATCTTTTTACATTGATCATGCACTTATTTGCTCTTAAATGTAAATGAATCCTACATATAGTCTCATTGTGCTCAAGATTAGGATCAAATTACACTCAGGCGCATTGCCATAATTAGGTTTCATTTCCTACATTTGCGTTTCTATTTAATCTTCTATCCTTTTCCCCCCACACCACAATACAAAAGAAGAGACTAGCTTCTCTAAAATCTGGAGGTTGTTTCAAGCTACAATATCCCACAGCTTGAAACTTCCCATTGTTTATTGATTAGAATCAAGCATAATTTTAAGCATCAACAGTTTAGATTCGCATATGCATGTTTGTTTATTTACTAACCCCCATATGTGCCACAAGATTTAGTGAGCACTAGATTAGATTTTTTTTCTTTACTTGTTATTAGTATAGTGAATATAAAAACTTATGACCTAGCTAAGGTTATTTCATGATTGTGCTTGATTGGAGGCTTTGAAACCCTCCATATCATTATTTATTATGGTAAGAGATCTAATAATTGGGTCTAGTGGATCCCCATATTGGTCATATTTTTTATTATTTAATATATCCCCAATCAGAAGTGTAAGTATGATCTATCTTCTTTGAGTTGGGATTGATTTATAGATATGATGCATTTATGATTGCATACACAAACCATTACCAATCTACCACTTTGATCATGAGGAAATTATATCCTTATTAGAAATAATAAATTATAGATATGTGAACCCATAACAAATTAGTTCTCTTCATAAATGCACATCAAATTTCTACCATCTAAATATTTAAATTTTAAAATATTAGCCAAAGTGTTATTATATTTAACAAAACTCCACATGAACTTTGATAGGAGCTCTTTTTCATCAAATAAAATTTTCTTAGACCAAGTCCTCCATACTATTTTAGATTATAAACTTTATCTTAGGAGAAAATATGAAAACTATTCTTCTCTTTAGTTTCAGTCCAAAGGAAGTTCCTTTTAATTTTTATAAGTCTATCTTTTATACTCTTTAGAAGGTTTAAAATAAAAAAGAGGTAAAATGCAAGTGTTTCACCAAAATTTGTCTATTTCAAGTCTAAATAAAAATAGAGAAAAATGATAGGGATAAGTGATTAGAATGAGCCCATATTGGTTTGTGCACCGTATCTAAACATTGTGAGCACTCATCTTTGGCTGGGGAGGAATACCTATAAGTAAGAAAGCACTATCACAAAATGTGTGTTAGTAGATAAATGAGTGGGATACCAAGCTACACACTTGTTCTAGGAAGTGTGAAACTTAATTAGAGATGAAAATCCACTTTTGAGAGACAAAAGAGTAATAAATAACTAAAAGATAGGTAAAGAGAGAGTGAAAAAGAGATAATGTTACTATAATTCATAACCTAAGTGCAGCAAAAAGTGATAGAGTGTAGGTGGTATGTTTTGTTTGTATTTTAGAAGGTGTTTGGGTAGGTTTTGGAAAGGTTAAGAAAATACATAGTCATGATGTTGATAAGGAAGTGACTAATATTAGTTATGTTTCCAAGGTCAGTGGGTGAAGGTAACTAGTGTCGATTGGGCTGTCAAGGTCATTAGGGGAAATAATTGCCTAGGAGCTTGTAGAAGGCTTTTTCAAGTCTAAGAAATGGTTTTGGTCAGGTTTAAAAGGTTGGGGAGAGTTGTGTGTGAGAGAGTATGGTTTAGATGGATTTGATCAGAGGTTTGGTGCATTGGGTCAAGGAGAAACAAGTAGGTAATCTTTATAACTCCCTCATGGGGATTCAGTCAGGAATGTGTAAAGCAAAGAATAGTAGATGTAAAGTGATAGTAAAGTAACTACTTAAAAGAACAATAAAGTGACATACTTAGATGTAGTGGTGACTAAAGGATAAGTGCTAGATAGATGGCTCCTATTAGGTAGTCCAAACTGATGCCCTAAATAGAGAAACCAAGTGGGTGTTTCTAGTCCTCAAGAGCTTGGTTCTTGATCTAGATTGACTTACATAAGATAAAAATAAGCCAAGATGTTGAAAGTTGAGTGTTGAGAGCTTACATGTAAATAAGAATGAGTTTTCTTGAGTTTTGTTGACCTAAACATAAGGTTGGAGTTTGGTTTATATAACTAACATCGGTGATCCCACTAACATTAGCTATGGGTTGATCGACATCAACAACCTTATAATAGGTAAAACTACTATTTCGAATAGTTTTTTGTTGTTCCTCATGCCAAGTGTGGCACCAATTACAAAATGGTAAAAATAGGAGGCTAAGAAGGATGTAGTTGATTAGGAATTTAGTTTTGAGGTGAGAATAAGTCCTGGGTAGTTAGGATGAGAGGACCAGGTCTTGAGGTGACTCATTAGGTGAGAATTAGTCTTAGAATGAGGTGGCTAGGTAAGGTGGCATAAGTGGTTTTTAATTAACTTAATTAAGTATTTTAAATTAATTAAATGTGTGAGGGGTAAAGGCATGAGTTAGGGAGGCTAATTGTTGTTATTTAAATAGGGCTTAAGGGAGGTTTCAACATAGGGAGTTATGCACATGTGTGACATAATTTTAGTGTCTATATTTTCCCCTTTTTGTCTTGTAATTTGCATTGACAAGTTGTAAGACAAAAATAAGAGTTAGATGCTCCAAGTATTGGATGAGGTATCCCCCTCAAAATAGAAATCAATGGAGGATAAACTAGAATTAGGTACCAATTTGATAAGAAGTGAATTGGGTGAGTGGAGGAGAACATGGTATCACTGTGTGTGTGTGTATACTACTACGAGCTATAGTTGATAATGTCAAAAATAGGTAAGGTTAAGGAGAACTCCAATAGAAATAACTAAAGTATAACTTATAAGTGATAGCTGATAAGGTCAAGAATAATCAAATTTGTAGCTCTAATGGTCTATGTGTGTCAGGTATCTAAGGTAGGAAGTGCCCTTAGGAAACACAAAAGGTTGTAGGTGATAGGACGAGCTTGGTTTCCATCCAAAAAACCTAATATACATGTGTGTGTGTAATATCTAACTATAGTGGAATAACATAAGTGATCAAGATAAGAGATGCAATGTTTGTGTAAAAGGTCAATGAGTGAGGAGATATCCATGATCTCCAAGAAAATTCATCATGGCAAAGATTTAAGTGATCTCCAAGGGTGATTATTAGGGTTGGGGAGATATATGTGATCTCCAAGGTGGTAGTTGTGGTTAGGCAGATATATGTAATCTCCGAATTTCCCCAAAGTATGGGTAAAGTCTATAAATCTAGGGTTATTGGTGGAAACATTAATGCAATGGTGCCAATGTTAGTGATGTCATCAATGTCAATAGTAAATAGTGCCAATTTCAATGACTTAAGACAACATTTTTGATGTCAATAGGCTTAAGTGTTGATGTCAGTGGATTAAGTCAAGGATGCTAAAATTGGTGGCTAACCAAAACTGACAAAAGGGGGTTTGGTGGCTGATCAAACTCATTTGAAACTTGTGATTGGAGAAAAATAAAGATCTACATGTGACAAAGATGACAAAGCTAGGAGGGGACCTAGTGGGAGACGTGCCACCATAAGAGCCAGTTGTGTCAATCTAGAGGAGATGGATAGATAAAGTAAGATCCTCTATGATATGATCATAAACTTGATTTGGTTATTTTGATTTTGTAGGCTAATTTAGAGGTGGGGGATAGAAAATGTTAGTAGAGGGGTGGGAAATGTGGTGGGTAGGTATAGGTGAGTTTGGGAGGGATTTAGGATAGGTATTTAGGTTAAAATTGCATTTTAGGGGATGGGTCATTCGACCCTAGGGTTAAACTAGTCATCGATGTTGGTGGGGTCCACTGACATCAACTGATAAGCAATGAGGTCAATGGGTTTCTAATAATGTTGGCCAATACCAAGCACCAATGTCAGCATTAAAACTAATGTTAGTGGCTGTAAAGAACCAAAAAATAAGACAAATTATTAGTTTGGATCTCTAATGGAAGTAGTCAACTAGCCTAATGGCTAACCTAGCCTCAAAAGACCCTGTGTCAACTGAGTGCTACCTACATAGCCTAGTTTAGGGCCTCAAACCAATGTAGTTATCCTAGAGCTTAGGAAAAATATTTAAGGTAAAGTTAAAAGTGTGTTAATGGAAATGGGTAAAAAAGGTAGGTTGAGATAGGTCAAGAGGCCTCGGTTTTAAAAGAGATGGCTTAGGGTTGAGGGTCAGGGATAGAGGCTATGAGGCTTAGAGTTGTGATAGGTAGTTGGGCTTAGGGTTGAGATAGAGAGGAAGTAAAGCCTAGGGTAAATAGGGAAGAGTAGGGTAGATAGTTAGGTGGATATATGGTCAAGCTAACCTTAGAATAACCCATGTTAACTGAGTGTTTCCTACATAAACTGGTGGAGGGCCTCAGACTAATGTATTTCTCTCAAAGAGAAGGGAAAAAGGAGTTGATAGAGTATATAAGTAAGTATGTGATTTGAGTAATGTGTGTATGGATGTAGGCTAGGATGGAGCTGACACTATGGGATTGTCTACCAAGGTTGATAACACGTATGAGGAGGGATGTCACCCTAGATGAGTGGGAGCACATGGTAGTTATAAGTCTAGGGGGAGTGAGATGATATTGTAAAGTTGCATGAGACGTGAGCTTGATGATATCACTAATCAAGAGGTGGGATCACACCACCAACACCTTCAATCTACCAAGTAGAGAGTTGATAGTGACATATGAGAATGTATATAGGATATTATGATTACCACTCTAGGGTGAGGAGATATTTTCATGCTCAAAATAGCAACATGATATGCACATGGTAACATTATATGGTGATCATGTTAGTGAGGTGGCTTATCATTCAATGAGTTTTGCCTATGAGCCATTGTATATGACTGATGAGGAGAAACATCAACTAAACATCTTGATGATGATAGGGATCATAGTGTATGTATTACTAGATGTAGATGGTGGTAGATTTTTTATTGCATTAATGGGTGTGCTAGCACAGATGGTTGAGTAGCAGACTATTTTTGCATGGGGATGAGTGTTTTTAGCTTAGTTATATAGAGAGCTATGGGGTTTGAGACTATGATGGTGGTACAATTTGTGTGTTGTCCATTTACTCCATTTTTGGGCATATAAGCACATCATGGTGACCTAACCATTGGGGTTACCTACTATGATTCTAAATAGCTTCAAGGTGGGGTTTAGGTGATGGAGAGATGGGATGGCATAGACTTGAGTAGACAATGTGGTGCATGACATTACTTATTATAGGTGCATGATTAAGGGTTTAATCCCTACATATATTTTATGGAGACCCTACCTGACATACCCCATATTCATAAGATAGGTATAGTAGCTAGTTAGATTGTAGAGCTCATTATGGGTTAGGGGGAGATGAGCCAGTGAGCTAGAGATGGTACTGTGTCATAGGTCAAGAGGTAGTTTAGCCTACTAAAATATGTACTACCTTCTTCCCTTGATATAAGAGGGATGATATAGAGGCATCCCTAACATTGCCTCAGGAGATAGATGGGCTAGATTTTGAAGAGCTACCAGTAAGGCTAGGTGTAGTTAATCTAAGGTATATAGTGGTATATATAGCTTGGTGGGCTGGTTTACATCCTATAATTGAGGTTAGGAGGCCACCACCAGATTTTTAGGGTGTGGTGAGGGAGAGAGATGTAGTTTTAGAGGCACAAGATGCATCAATATAGGCTAGAGATGTAGCGTAGGCACATGTATTAGCCTTATAAGGATAGGTGGAGATATTATAGGGCTAGGTGGGGGAACTACAAGGCCAAGTTGGGGTACTACAGGGCCAAGTTGATGTCTTATAAGGGTAGGTTACTACACTATTAGTAGAAAGGGATAGTTTGAGAGTAACAGGTTAGGTTACTCCTCCTCCACCATAGGGACCAATATAGGTCAAGCCTTCAGTTGGTGTGATGGGACTAGCATAGACTATATCTCTAACATGATATACTATTGCCCTTGATGAGATTGCCTAATATAAGAGGGCCATCAGGGAGCTCCCATAGATTTAGAGGTATTCTAAGTTTAGAGAGTAGGAGAGATCTATCTCATGCCATGGCTTCTAGCTCAGGTAGATGTAGATGAGCAAAGAGTGGTGATGACACTACTTCTTCATGACCATGTGGAGAGCCTCAAGGACCTTGAGTGCTGTATTTTTCTCTTTTTGGTTATATATTATATGTACTCTAGCCTATGAGCCAAAGATGTGAGATGTATATTTTGAGAGAGAGATGACATTATGATGATGTATTGATGGGCATGTATTCTGACCATATATATATGAGATGTTTGTTTATTGTGATTTTGAGATGCATTTATTGTTATTATGATGATGATATTTATGTAGATGATTATTTTAATGTTATGTTAATGTTGATCATGTTAGTTGAGTTATACTAGTATTTCCCATATATGTAATGGTATATCCATAGTTGGTTTTTTAGCTTCATCTTAGCATTTTTCCATATTTGTGATGGTGTATGTTTAAAATTAATGGGTTGGGTATGTTAGTTTATTCTAGCATTTTTTCCATATTTGTGATGGTGTATGCCTAAAATAAATTGAGTAAGCTTGATAGTCCTTGTATAACATTTTGATCTCAGTAGAGAGATCAACATGTGATTTAGATGGGAAAATAAAGAGGTAGAATGCTTGTGGACTAGAAATGATCATAATCATAACATAAATAGGCTCAATAATATGAGCCTCATTCATGCTTTGCAGTATTGGACCATTTTGTGTGTTAGATAAGAGTTGTGTTCACCTTGTGTTAAGTGAGTTCAAGGTCCCTTGAAAGAGTATGAGGGAAAAAAGGTAAGATGAGGTAAAATATCTAGGTAGCATAACCTTTGAAGTGGGAATGATATGCCCCTACTGTGGGTGACTCGAGAGCTAATATAGGCAAGTCCATGACTTAAAGCTTTTTTTTGGTGTAAGTTAATCAATACGGGAATCCTACAATGGGATTTTGCATGTGTAGAGGTCATATAAAGCTAATCAATATGAGAATATTTTGATTTATATTCCTCTTTGAGAACAAAGCTTAGCCTAGCCATCCTTCAAGGGAGTGGTCTAAGCATTTTATTTTTTATTTTTTAATAGCTATCCTTCAAAGGAGAAGTTTATTGATATAAACAAAGAGAAGTTAAGTATCTATCCTTGAAGGGAGCAGTCTACACTGAGAAACATTACCTTAGAGATTATAATTTATTTACATATCCCATTTTTTTCACTTTAGTCATGGACAAGTCTATAGAGGCTTAGGATTTTTCCACTTTGAGGGCAAAACCATAGAACTTCATAAGTTAACTAAGTGTGTAGGGTAAGGGTGAAGAGATAGGGAGATGAAGGAGTAACTATACTCAAGGGATGATCTCAAGTTAAATGCATGGTGAAGTGACACTTATCTAACAAAAGAATGGTTGTAGGTGTAAGCCATTTAAAGGCTTAGTATCCTTCCTTTGAGAGAAGACATGTGATAAGTTCTTGAGCCATACTTGTGAGTTATAATATAGGGTCCAAGCCAATTAGGAGCAAAATTACCGTGTTTGATTTTCTCCATGTTCATCACATGTTGATTTTATTTTAAGATGAGATCTCCAATATGAATGTATTTCTTTTTGAGGTTTTTATTGTAAGCACATTTTATACACTCTTGATATATTTGGAGGTGGTTGAGGGATATGAGATGGTGCTCATCAAGCAATTTGAGTTAAGCCAAATATTCTTAGTGAAAGTCATCGTTATTAAGTATGTCTCTTAGATAAATGTGAAGAGAAGGAATTTAAACCTCAAGAGGAAAAATAGCCTCCATCTCATATACCAAGGAAAAAGTTGTAGCACCCATCGGGGTTTGAATTATAGTGTGGTAAGCCCATAAATCAAAATGAATGTGTGTGTGCCAATCTTTGCCCATATCGTTGACTAATTTCATGAGAATTTTGGTCAATGCTTTCTTATAAGCTTTTGCTTGTCTATTTGCTTGTGGATAGTATGATGATGAGAAGCTCAATTTGATTCTAAATGTATCACAAAGACTTTGGATAGTCTTATTTTTCAAAGATTTACCATTATATATTATAATTTTATGAGGGACACCAAAACAACAATGATGCAATGGTTGATAAAGTCAACAATTTTTTCAACCTTAGTAGAAATGAGAAGAATAGCCTCGACCCACTTGGTGAAGTAATTTGTAGTAGTAATGATAGAATGATGATAGAGGGAGGAATGAGGGTTAATATCCCCAATTAGATCTAAGCCCCATTGGGAGAAGGGCCAAAAGTCTTTGGTGACTTGTAACACATGACTCAAAACATGAAGGAGGTTAGAGTGTTGTTGACACTTAATGCAATGCTGAATATAATCAACATAATCTTGATGGAGTGTGGGTCAATAATAACTAAGTCAAAAGATACGCTTGGAAACTATGTGACCATTGAAATATCCACCATAAATCCCATCATGGACCTCCTTAATAGCGAAGGGAATCTCAGTACTAATGAGGCATCAAAGAAGGAGACAATTGAAACCTCTCTTATAGAGAAGTCACCCTAGCATAGTGTAACAAATGATATATTTTATGAAGGTGCATCTCCCATTATTGGAGAGATAAAAAGGGGTAATAGAGAAGGAAAGGTAATCCATGATTTTCTTGTACCATAAGTCATGTGGATTGGATGTGACATTTTCTACGAAGAGGATGTTATTTGATACATAGGAGGGTAATGCTAAGTGATACACGGTGACATAGATTTTCATGAAAGAGAATGAAGAGGGTATGTGTGAGGCAAGTGAAGCCATTGTGTCAGAAAACCTATTTATAGATTAATAAATAGTTTGTAAGAGATAGGAGTCAAATGATCCCAATAGAGTATCTACATGATGTTTATACTACTTCAGAATTTTGTTTTTGCATAGGTAGGAACCATTAACCTAATTAACCACTAGCTAAGAATCACTGAAGATGGTTATGGATTTGATACCCAAGAAGAGAGATATTTGAAGTCCTAAGATCAAAGCCTCATATTCAACCATATCATTAGTGCATTCAAAATCTAGTTAAAATGACAAAGGCATGGGCTCACCATCTAGAGGACTAATAATGACTCTTGTACGCCCACCATATTGACATTTAGACCCATTGAATAACATCATCATTTGATAAGAGATGTCATCAATGGAGAGCATTGTGATGGATTCATTAGGGAATTTGAGGTTTGAAGGTTGGTTGTCTAGCAAAGTAGTGGTAGCTAAGTGGTCAATGATTTTTTGCCCCTTAATAGACTTTTGTTGAATGAATTATAAGTCAAATTTAGCAAGGAGCATGAGCCATCGAGCTACACATTAGTTGTGATATGGCATAGAATGTATATATTTGAGGGGATCAATATGGGTGACCACATATTTTTTGTGATTTAGGAGATAATAGTGAAGCTTGGAGGCAAAAAATACCAATGTGAGACAATTTTTTTTAGTATGGGTACATCAATTCTCATATTCAATAAGTTTGTAGCTTATGTAGTAAACCACCTACTCTCAATGTTGGTCATCTCGATGTGAAATCATAGCACCCAAAGAATGGTTTATTATAGAGATGTAAAGGTAGAAAGGCTAATTTTCCATAGGTGGAATAAGAACCAATGGGAAAATGAGGTATTATTTGAGTGCATTAAAATATTCCTAGAAATATGTATTCCAATGGAAGGAAACATCTTTTTTGAGGAGATGGTGAAAGGGTTGGAAATAATCTGACAGCTAAGAGATGAAGCAATGAATTGACTAAAGTTTTCCTTACAAGCTATGGAATTGTTTGATATTTTTAAGTGGAGGTATCTCTAGTATTTCTCTAACCTTAGTAGGGTCGACCTCAATACCATGGAGAGAAATGATAAAACCTAAAAGCTTACCGAAAAGAACACCAAAGACACATTTATTTGGGTTTAGTTAAATGTTATGTTGGAGGAGATGAGTAAATATGGTTTTGAGAATTGTCAAGTGATCTTGGTGAATTTTAGACTTTCCAAGTAGGTCATCCATGTAATCTTCCATAATTTTGTGTAAGAGATCATGAAATATGTAAGTCATAGTACATTGATAAGTGGTACTAGCATTCTTTAGACCAAAAGACATGAATTGATAATAGAAAGTTCCCCATGGGGTAATAGAGGTTATATTTTATTGATCCTCAGGAGCAACCAAGATTTGATTACATCTAGAGAACCCATCCATATGGGATAACATCTCATGGCTGACTGTTAGATCAATAATTTGGTCTATACTTGGCAATGGAAAGTCATATTTTGGATAGGTGAGGTTTAAGTCATGATAGTTGGTGTAAATGCATATTCCCCTTGTCACTTTTGTGATAGGAAAAATAATAGAAATCCATTTTAGGTAGTTTATGGGTTGGATAAAGTTAATATAAAGGAGTTGTTGGAGCTCTTCTTTGACAAGGAGAGCAATACAAGGATACATCTTGTGAAGATTCTACTTAACAAGTTTAGCATCTTTATTGGTGACAATGTTATGTGTGATGATATAAGGGTCAATACTAGGCATTTCATTATAAGACCAATTGAAATCTTTGTTATGGTTATTAATAAATATGGCATAGTCAACTTGCTCAGAGGAATCCAAAGATTGGCCAATCTTGAGGATGTGAGGGTTATTGTGAGAGGGTATATTGATGTCAATAATTGATTCATTTAACATAGCTTGTGTTTCAGATGGGAGTAACCATTGGATATAAGAATCATCTAGACCCATGTATGTGAGAATTGCATCATCAAATTGACATTGGATAGTGTTAATAGTGGGAGAGTCTTCATCAATTATTTTAAGATAAATGAAAATAAGTGACCTTGTTTCCTTACCTTGGTGATAGGTGAGAGGCTCCAAATGTATGGAATTTATTGAAAAAAATTAGGAAGTATAGATACCTCTGATTTGGTAAGTGATGGTGGAGAAGAAAGTGGAGAAGGAGAGATTAGTTCTTTAATAATTGGCACATGGGAAATTTTAATGAGTTTTGTTGGTTCACCATATCCCACCCCATGCCTCTTTTTTGAATTTTCAATAGTTTAGCTAGTGGGATACTCAATAGGCATATGGACACCCTACTCATAACAACCCAAACCAAATCCTTTCTAAGAACACTGATAAAGATAGGTGTGTGTGAAACTAGGGTTACTTAGGAAAAATAAGTCACATGTAAATGGTTGTAGTGAATGAAATGGATTATTGATAATGAGAGATTGATTAATTCCCCCATATATGAAATTAGTTCAAAGGTTAGGGGTGCCATAAGGGATGACCATCCTAATGTGAGGATCATAATCTAGGTTCATTTGAAGCTTTTCATACTATTGTGGAGTGTAGAACATGTCAAGCATCAACAAATGATATTCTCCAAGTGAAAAACATTGAAAATTTTCCTCCATGGGATCCTTGTCAAGATTTTGTATTGTTGGTATCTATGTAATCAGGGGAGTGGAGCTTGTGGAAGCTTCAGAAGTATCATGCAGGGAAGATGATGTCTTTAATAGAATGAAAACATCATTTGGACTATAATTCATGTTGCATGTCTTAAATGGAGGTGGATCAGTGGGTATAACATGTACTTGTCCATCATGCTCAAAATTTGCACAACAGTGCAAAGTTGAGGGTACACAAGCCATAGCATGTATCCAAGGTCATCTAAGTAAGATGTTAAATTGGAAATCTCCTTCTAAAACATACAAGAGATCAAGAATTATATGGGTACCTACATGGATATGTAAGATAATAGTGCCCATCGTAGTAGTTGTGGTATCATTAAAGGAGTGGAATACCACATTGGTTTGAGATATATAATTATCAAAAAGATCTAGTTGTTTGTAGGCATAGGTGGAGATAATATTAATACTAGTTCCCCCATTAATCATGACTCTCTTGACATGAGTTTTATCAATATATGTGGTAATAAAAAGGGTATAATCCTAATTTTTAGGGTGTTGAAGTGGAATTTCTAAATTACTGAAATAAATCAAGGAGATAGAATTAAGGGAGCTAACCAAAGTTGCAAGAGGTTGGGGATCATCAGGTTCTACTTTAATCACTTACAAGACACTAATCAAATCTTGATGGTATTGGGGTGAGTTTTTGATTAACTCATACAAGGAAATTTTCATAGGAGTTTGGTGAAGCTATTTCACCATCAAACTTTGAATAACATCTGAAGATGTTGGTTTAGGGACACCCAAGATGGATAGGATTAGGAGGAAGAGTCTCTTTGGTGAAGGGATGAACCCAAATAAAAGTGACCTTTTCCTTATCTTTATCCTTTTGTTTTTGTGATTGTGTGGCCACATTAACTGTGTTGATCTAAAATCTAGGTGAAGGAGGTGGCAAAGGGGGTACAACCACATCCTTGGGTTTGAATTTAGGTGGAATAGTAAGAGAAATTAGGGATGCCATAGGTGGAATAATGGGAGTATAAGCAAAGAGAGTGTTGACATCAAAGTGTTTTTGAATGACTATTGTGAGGGCTTTACAACTCTTAGTATCATGTCTAGGTGAATGATGATATAAACGCACTTGTGTATCATTAAACCAAGATGGCTTAATTCCAAGAGGACTATAAGGATTAATAGGTGGGAGAGTTATTATGGAATATTGTAACAATTGACTTAGGAAAAAGCTCTAAGAGCATACAAGTGGGCTCACACTTATTATGCTAATAGGAGTGGAGACCTTTTGTTTATGTGTTAAAAGGATAATTTTACATGGTGCCTTGTTTAGTGGTAGTGGAGTTACATGTTTTAATGACACTTTCTTGGAGTTAGGTATATGGTGTCAGATGTGAAAGGCCTACCAAGTGGCAAAGGTAGTAGTGGAGGTAACTTAACCTTTTGTTTTGCTTGGGTCGATAATATTCCAACTAAAGTAGAGGGGTGTGGTGTGAAAATGGATGGTAAAGTTGGGGGTTGAAGAGGGGATTGATGAGATCTAGGAAGATTAAATTTTTTATATAGTTCAATCCTTGAAATTACAACTATGGTTGAGGAGTTAAATTTAATTTCACTTATGGATGAACTAAATTAGAAACAAGGAATACGCCTAAGGGCTTGATCTACTTTAATGTGGTATATGCTTATAAAGGTGAGGGTTCTAACATAGATGGATGAGCTTCTAGTGATTTTGGTGAAGAATATATGAATTTTTAAAATACCTTGGGGTAAAGGGTAGTGAGCGGGTTGGTAGTAAAGGTTGACACTTATTGTGTTGTATAAGGAGTTTTAAGCTGGTCCCAAAATGTCATGTGATCTAGCTTCGTGGTGTCAAGAAATTCTAGAATTTTCACCAACCATGAGAGGGGTTTAGATGAAGTTGATGTAGGCCTTATGATTGTGTCTTTAGAATGTTGAGGTTCTTGAGAAAGAGGAAAATTATTGGTCTCTGCTACTTTAGGCTAAAGATTAGAAAGAGACGTAATGGGGTCTTCTTCAATAAAGATGGGAGAAGAGGCATGGTCTTCCATGGGTGGAGGAGAGGTAAGCGAAGAGGGTTCCTCGAGGGGGTAAATCATAGGTATTATTGCTCCCTCAACATTTGGATGAGGAAAAGTTAAATTATGATCCTCCATAGGTAAAATTAGGGGTAAGAGTGGTAAAATTGAATTAGGCACAATAGGTCTCTTTTCGAATGTGGGAGTGGATAATACTAACTCTTCTAGGCATAAAGGTGGAGTGGATGGGGTGCTACTCTCTAGCAGCCAAGTAGAGGTAGGTTAAGAATGTTCTTAAATGGGGTATAACATAGGAATGATGTTCCCTTCAACATGTGGTTAAGTAATGGACAAGGCATGGTCTTCAAGTGGTAATAGGATAGGTAATATTGGTATAAAAGAAACTAGAAATATTGGCTCCTCTTGTGACAAAAGAATCGGTAAAGGAGGCTCTTCCTCACATGGGAGTGGATTAGGTGAAATAGGATATTCTACTCAAGGAGGAATAATGGGGAAAATAAATGCTATTGACTATAGGGGAGGAGTCGATAGAATGGGTGCCTCTTATTGAGGGGGAGGTTGAACTAGATGTTAAGGAAAAACCATATTAATCATATGGATATTATGATCACCTGAGTTAGTTATGGTCTAAACAATATTTTGATTGAGTGAATGGTTAAGAAAAGGGTGTCTAAACACATCCATACTTTGATTAGGGGGTGTATTAGGATTATCCAAGATGTGATCACCTCTATCAAGCATGTCTTGAATAATGTTCTTGAATGTCTTATAGTTATTAGAATTGTGGCCTTTAACTCGATGGTAGCCTCAAAACTCATCTTCCTTGTACCAAGTTGGGATAGGATGGGAGGGATAAAACTATATAAGAGGTTTTATTTGAGAAAGATTTATGACACCTTGTTATAATATTTTCTCCAAAATGGATGTATATGACTCCCTAATGGGAGTGTATTATCTTTTTTCATATTGTTATTGGAATTGCTTGGTCAAATTTTATGAAGTCGAGGAATTTGATTGGTTTTTGGTTGTGGAAGAAGCTAACTTAATGACCACTATGTTGTTGGAGCCTTTATATTTTTGGTTGGAAGGATAAGTTTTAGAAGAGGAGGAGTCATTCTATTTGGATTTGGGGTTCTTACTGTGTAACTTGACTTTGCCTTCATATATAACACAAATCTCAAGTTTTTTTACCATTATAAATACCTCATCAAATGTGTGTAAATTTTATACCTAGAGTGTAGACAAGATGTGCTTAGCACATGCCCTTGAAAAAATCTCAATAATCTTAGGTTTGGGTAAGGAGAAGGAGAGTTGATTGATCAAGCCTCTCTAGCAAGCAACAAAATCTACAATAGACTCATCATCAAATTGTCTAATAGAATAAAGGTATGTACTAGAAACCTTTTTAGTGTTGTTAATAGAGAAATAGTCTAGGAATATTTGTGTGAGTTGGGTAAATGAGAAAAGGGAGTGCTGAGTTATATAGATATACCAATCCAAGGTAGTACCTGAATGAGACATAGGGAAAGTGCAAAGTAGTAACACATCATCATTCCCTATTAAATAACAAGAATTACTAAATTCTTGAAAATGCTAGTGTGGGTCCTCTTTATTTTGGAAATAAGTAAATTTAGGAAGTTCCCATTGGCTTGGATAAGGGTGAATAGGCATAGAAGGATGGATGGGTTCATTGCATATTTGATCATAAGATAACACATTCTCTGAACTAGAAACAGATGTCTCTAGATTAGATATCTTTTCCATCAACATCTTAATGAGGTCTGGAGGGGGATTAGTCTAGGAGATACCTCCTAAGTTATAGAGAACCTGATAGGAAGCAAAGGGAACATATTACATAGCTTGTTATGGTTGTGTTGGCACAACATAAGGATAATGATTCATAAGTTGGGGGGTGGAAAGAAACTAGAAACCTTTTTAGTGTTGTTAATAGAGAAATGGTCTAGGAATATTTGTGTGAGTTGGGTAAATGAGAAAAGGGAGTGCTGAGTTATATGGATATACCAATCCAAGGTAGTACCTGAATGAGACATAGGGAAAGTGCAAAGTAGTAACACATCATCATTCACTATTAAATAACAAGCATTACTAAATTCTTGAAAATGCTATTGTGGGTCCTCTTTACTTTGGAAATAAGTAAATTTAGGAAGTTCCCATTGGCTTGGATAAGTGTGAATAGGCATAGAAGGATGGATGGGTTCATTGCATATTTGATCATAAGATAACACATTCTCTGAACTAGAAACAAATGTCTCTAGATTAGATATCTTGTCCATCAACATCTTAATGAGGTCTGGAGGGGGATTAGTCTAGGAGATACCTCCTAAGTTATAGGGAACCTGATAGGAAGCAAAGGGAACATATGACATAGCTTGCTATGGTTGTGTTGGCACAACATAAGGATAATGATTCATAAGTTGGGGGGTGGAAAGAAACTAGAAACCTTTTTAGTGTTGTTAATAGAGAAATGGTCTAGGAATATTTGTGTGAGTTGGGTAAATGAGAAAAGGGAGTGCTGATTTATATGGATATACCAATCCAAGGTAGTACCTGAATGAGACATAGGGAAAGTGTAAAGTAGTAACACATCATCATTCCCTATTAAATAACAAGCATTACTAAATTCTTGAAAATGCTATTGTGGGTCCTCTTTACTTTGGAAATAAGTAAATTTAAGAAGTTCCCATTGGCTTGGATAAGGGTGAATAGTCATAGAAGGATGGATGGGTTCATTGCATATTTGATCATAAGATAACACGTTCTTTGAACTAGAAATAGATGTCTCTAGATTAGATATCTTGTCCATCAACATCTTAATGAGGTCTGGAGGGGGATTAGTCTAGGAGATACCTCATAAGTTATAGGGAACCTAATAGGAAGCAAAGGGAACATATGACATAGCTTGCTATGGTTGTGTTGGCACAACATAAGGATAATGATTCATAAGCTGGGGGTGGAAAGAAAAGGGGCTTATCTTATTAGGTTAGAAATTATGCTTTGGTTGGATGTTGTTATTATATGTTGGTTTATTGGCATTATGAGACTAGATGAAGGGTAAGTCATAACTCAAGTAATTATAGATGTGAAGGTAGATGGAATAGGTACCACTAAATTCTAAAATAGGGTGTGACTTGACTAAAATGGTTATGTTTGTGAAAGTAGGGAAGTCATGCCAGGGTTTAGGTGAGATTGGGCAGTTGGTGATGCTAAACTTTAGACATTATTTATGGTTGGGCTACTTGTTGAAGTAGGGGTTTGAGTAACCATGGGGAAAATAGTGGAGGTAGTTGAAACTAAAGTTGTCTCCATTAGAGAGGTTGGCATACCATAGTTTGGTCACCCAAAGAATTGTGGGTTCAACTCATGGCAAGGTAATGATGAAGGGTTGCAACATTATGATCATGAAATTTATAAAAATCTTGATCTCTTTTAGGAATAATGGGAATTTGGTTGGGGTTGGGAGTATGCTCTATATCTAAAGTGTGCTCCATGATAGACTCAGCAACAAGAGGAGAAGGTGGAAGTGGTTTTTGGATTATGTAATCAACAAGAATTTTGGATTGAGCTCATGTTAATACCATGCAAGAAGAAGTATAAATAGTCTTACTACTCTGTATTAGTGATATAATAAGGAAAAAGTAGGTTTAGGTGTAGGTAAGTGGGTTGTTTTAGGTTGATATTTTGAGCAAATAAAAATTACATAGTCATCAATGTCGGTCGCTTAACCGATGTGAGTATAAAATTTTTGCTGATGTCAATGGATTAATCAATGACAATAGCTAAAATATACCAATGTCAGTATAGTTAACCAATGTCAGTCACTATAATATCCTAGGAGATAGAAAATATGATGTTTCAAAAACCTAGAAGTAGAAACTAGGTAAGATGGTGGATGTAAGAGGTATGTGTAAGAAGAAATAACACTCAAAAAACTTGATATGATAGGTTATACAAACTGATTATTAGAGATAGTATTGATTTTTTGAATCAATAAGAACACATCTTTACCAACTCCAAAATATAGAAGGCAATAGAAAACCAAAAAAAGAACATACAACAAGTAATTATTAACTTCTAGAGATTAATTTTAGTCTCATGTTGGATTATGCCTTAATTAGATAGTGAATAAAGTCTAGTTGTGAAAGGTACTAGAAAATAATCTAGGGCTAGTTTTAGGTTAGTTTTAGTGCTCCAGATGAAATCTATGTTAGACTATGTATGTGGCTTGTTATAGGAGCTTGCTCCCCACACTTCATGGATATGAAGCCAAGCTAGGAAATTTATCCAAAATATACCTTCTACCTAGAGTTTATACTCTATCAGAGAATGAAGTGGGTTCTCCCCTTGGTGGTGAAATCCAAGTGGGATAGCTAGTTAGGGTAAGGTGATCCACTAGGTGATGAAATCCTGAAGGGCCTTTTCTTAGGTGAGTTTAGATGTTTTTTTGTGTGAATGTGATTTGGTTGTGTAACATAGGTGCACTAAAATTTATTCATAATGATTGTAATTAAGTAGGTGAGTTAATATGTAGTAAGCAAATAATGAAATGTAGTAAGTTTTAAACCCAAATATGAAATGTTTATATTTGAATGAAAACAAAGATGAAATAGGAGTAGAGAATGAAATACACTATCCTAATGTGTATGAAAGAAGTAAAGAATAGATTCTTTCAACTTGTAAGAAAAAATGATGAATTATTTTTAAAGGCAAAGAGAAAAGAAGAAAATTCTAGTTTATTGACTTTAAATAGAAAATAAAATGTTGAATGTTTCATTTTAAGAGAGAAGAGAAGAGGAGAGTGAAAAAAATGAAGTTTTCACTATAATGCACCTATATTAATTTTTAAAACAAGAAATGAACCCAAGAAAAACTCTAGGGTCCCACTATGCATGCTAGAAATGTTTCACTAAAATTTGTCTATTTCAAGTCTAAAAAAAAATAGAGAAGAATGATAGGGATAAGTGATTAAAATGAACCTAGATTGGTTTACACACCATATCCAGACATTGTGAGCACTTGTATTTGGCTGGGGAAGACTACTTACAAGTAAGAAAGCACTACCTCAAAATGTTTGTTAGTAGATAAATGAGTGGGCTACCAAGCTACATGCTTGTTCTAGGAAGTGTGAAACTTCCTTAGAGATGATAATCCACTTTTGAGAGATAAAAGAGTAATAAATAGCTAAAATAGAGGTAAAGAGAGAGTGAAAGGAAGATAATGTTACTATTATTCATAACCTGAGTGTAGTAAAAAGTGACAGAGTGCAGGTGGTATTTTTGTTTGTATTTTAGAAGGTGTTTAGGTAGGTTTTGGAAAGGTTAGGAAAATCCAATTTTAACATTTTTAAGGAAGTGACCATTATCAGTTATGCTTTTGAGGTTAGTGGGTGAAGGTAACTGATGTCAATTAGGCTACTGATCTTGGTAGGGGCAATAATTGCCTAGGAGCTTATAGAAGGCTTTTTTGGGTCTGGGAAATGTTTTTGGTTAGGTCTAAATGGTTGGGGAGAGTTATGTGTGAGAGAGTATGGTGTAGATGGATCTAGTCAGAGGTTTGGTGCATTGGGTAAAGGAAAAATAAGAAATTAAGAGCTTTATAACTCCCTCACGAGGGTTCAGTCAGGAATGTGTAAAGTAAAGAATAATATATGTAAAGTGATGGCAAAGTAACTACTTAAAAGACCAATAGAATAAGTGATATACTTATCTATAGTGGTGAATAAATGATAAGTGTCAGATGGATGGCTCCTATCAAGTATTCCAAATTGATGCCTTGAATAAAGAAAACAAGTAGGTGCTGCTAGTCCTCAAGAACTTGGTTCCTAATCTGTATTGACTTACGTAAGATAAAAGTAAGCTAGGATGTCAAAAGTTGAGTGCCAAGAGCTTGGATGAAAATAAGAGTGAGTTTTCTTGATTTATATTGATCTAAACATAATTTTGGAGTTTAGATTATATAATTGATGTCGATGATCCCATCGATGTCAACCATGGGTTGACCGATATCAGTGGCCTTACAATAGGTAAAACTACTATTTTTGGCCAATTTTCTATTTCTCCTCACATTAGGTGTGGCACCCATTATAAAATGGTAAAAATAGGAGGATAATAAGGATTTAGTTGATTAGGAATTTAATTTTGATGTTATAATAAGTCTTGAGTAGTTAGGATGAGTTGGGCAGTTAGGATGAGGGGACTAGGTCTTGAGGTGATTCATCAGGTGAGAATTAGTCTTAGGATTAGGTGGCTAGATAAGGTGGCATAAGGGGTTTTTAATTAACTTAATTAAGTATTTTAAATTAATTAAATGTGTGAGGGGTAAAATTATGGGATAGGGAGGCTAATTTTTATTATTGAAATAGGTCTTAAGGGGGTTTTGACATAAGGAGTTATGCATGTGTGTGTGACATAATTTTGGTGTCTACAGTAAGACTTTGAAAAAAACTCTTGATTAACAAAAATTTTCCTAACTGAGAGAGGATTTTACCTTTCCACCCAACTAACTTTCTTTGAAATCTTTCAATTAATGGATTTTAAGCATAAATTGAAAGATGATTGCTAAAGAGTGGCATGCCAAGGTAAGAAGAAGGAAAATATTTGATTTGGTATCCTAAGAATTATGCATTTATATTTTGTTTGGACACTGGGTGTTAAGAAAATATATTAAACTCTTGTCAAAATTTACTTTATAATTTGAGGCCTAGTCATACATAACTAGAATTATTTTTAACACACTAGCTTCTTGAATATATGCCTCAACTAGTATAAAGGTATCATTTATGAATTATTGATGGGAAAAAGGATCAACATGTATTGTTGGTTTAAAACCTTTTAGGTCTACTAAATCCACTACTTTTGAAATAAATATGCTTAGATATTCTACCATGGTAATGAATAGGAAAGGGGATAGGAGATACCCTTTCCTTACACCCTTACCACTTCTAAAAAACCTTGAAAAACTCCATTCACAATCATCAAGTATATACAATAATATATTCAAGATCTGATAATTTTATAGAATTTATCTTGAAAGCCAAATTGAGTTAAAACTCTATCTAAAAATCTCCAATCAAGTTTGTCATATGCCTTAGGCATATATAATTTTAAAATCATTGTAGCACTATGAATCTTATCCATGAAGTTTATAGATTCATGAACAACAATAATTCAATCTTGTGTTTGTCTTCCTAGGATAAAACCTCCTTTTTGGGCTTGAATAATAGTTTTCATTATTGGCTACAACCTTATAGAGATCATCTTAGTGATGATTTTATATATGGAATTGCATAAGCTGATAGGATGAAAATCTAAATAAATTACCACTTCTTTATTCTAAGGGATTATCACTATAAAGGTATGATTGAATTCTTTTAACATTTATGCTGAAGTAAAGAATTAATTAAAAAAACTCAACCACATCATCACCTATGACGTCCCAATTTTTTTCAAAAAAATCCATCAGAAAACCATCTGGACCAGGTGCTTTGTTAGGGTTTAGTCTAGGTACCATAAATTTGAGATCTTCATTAAAACTTATAGATGTAAGTGCTTCATTATCCTCTTGCTTCACTAATTTAGGAATCACATGAAGGAATTCTTTTTCAAATATTATATTTATTTTGAAATCATTTTTGAACATTTTTTAAAAAAAATTTACACTCTCTTGATTAATTAGGTCTCTATCAAATATGAGATGGCCTTCATTGTCTAAAATTTACTTAATGCAATTATGATTTTTATGTTTCAATGTTGATATATGGAAAAAGTGTGTATTTATATCCCCTTCCTTCAACCAAATATTTATAGATTTTTATCTCCAAAGGGTCTCTTCCCTTGCATCAATAGTATGATAATCACATAGAAGTTTTTTTCCTTGGTATGAATCTCAATATCATAACCATTTCTTTCTATCTCATCTTTAATCTTCAATAATTTTGATTTTATTACTTTCTTATGAAAATAGACATTACCAAATACTTGTTTATTCTACTATTTTATTTTGATTTTAATATTTTTTTAATTTGTTAGCCAGTTTGAACATAGATGAACCATTTGCATTTGGAGACCACCATTATATAGTCCTATCATGATTAACTCAGTGAGAAAACCACATGTGTTCCATCATAAATGAGTATCTATTTTCTTTTTAATTAATATCTAAAATTCTAAGCTCAAGAGGATTATGATCTCATCCAACCTGAGGAAGATCATTTAATGTCATATCCTTATGCATCATCCAATCCATTGAAATAAAAAAAATTGTCCAGCCTGCATTGAATGAGGTTTTTGCCCAATCTCCTATTTCTCCAAGTAAATTTAGTGTATTTTAATTCCACATCTATCAGACCTATGTTATAAATAAGAGAAGAGAAGTATTTCATAATGTTTGAAATTGATTGATTCCCACCCTTTGTATCCCCTGGATGTAAAGGAGAGTTAAAATCTCTAGCCATGATCCAAGGTAAATATTTGCATGTATTCCTAAATTTTTTATATCTTTCCATAGCTTTCTACAAATAAATAAATTATTTGGTGCATAAATGTTGGGGAATATCCACTTCTTACCTTCAGTCACATTAGTGAAAAGAACTACCACATTAATCTAGGACTTGAAGATAGGTTCCCCAACAAATAATTTAGTATCCTAAAAGGTGATGAGACCTTCAGATGCTCCTAAATAACTAGTACAAATAGCTCTAGAATCTTTCTAGTAAGAATTCTTATGATTAACAAAAAAGGATTCTTCTATTTGAGACTCTTGAATAGCCAAAATAGTGAGTTTATGAGTCCTAAAATCTCTAAAAAAATATTTGCTTTAAGGAACTATACATTCCTCTGATATTCCATGAAAAGACTAGAATGATTAACTAAATGGTAAAGGATTACCTCCCTTGAATGGAATCCTATCTATAATTTCTACCTTAGTGAGTTTTTTTAAGATTTTTTTTCTAGCATTTTTTCCAAATTTAGGAGGTGTATTATATGTAGGGCCTTTAATTCCCCTCCTAGTGGTCATAAAAGATGTATACTTTTATTTGATGTCATTATTAAGTGTTACTAGGATTTATTGAGAATATTTAACTTCTTCTTGGGATCTTTTAGGAAAAATATCTATAAGATGATTGAGAACATTAGATTTGTTTAAATCCTTTGAATTGTTCATGTTGAGATCCTAATTTTGAACTTATTCTAGATATGCTAAGACTTAGAATTGATTGGGGGACTTTAAAATGACAGGTTTTTGGGTATCTTTCTCCTTATTGTCAATCTGAGATATGATTGAATCTTCCTCATTAAAATCTATCTAATTTCCCTAGTTGAGCATCCTAATTGGCTCTATTGATTCTAATTTGTTGGAAGAAATATTTATTCCCTCATTGACTTTGTTATTATCTTCCAACATTGCCTTATCTAGAATATTAACTTATCTTACCTCTTTATATATTTTTTCATCATTATTTTGAACTATCTCTATTAGTTTATCAGATTCCTTGAAAAATATTCCCCCTTTCCTTTTCTAAGTAGGCTTGTCCTATGTCGATTTGGAAGTAGCTAGACACATTTTTTAGGAATGTCCCAGTTTATGGAAATTTTCACAAAGGAGAGATAATTTTTAAAATTCAATTCTCTAATTTTTTACTCCAAAGGGAGTATGTAGGAATATTGAAGAAGGAAGTTATTTATTCACAAAGGTGTTAACACATAATATATCATGAACTAGTCTAGATCTAGCTTTGGTGGCTGAATCAAAAGTTATCAAATAGTTGATAGTCTTGGTAATGCTAATAAAGATATATTCTTCCCAAATTTTGATAGGAATCCTAGGTAGATCAACACATATATGTATTAGATTAATATTTTTGCCCTTGAGTCAAACCATAGGTGTTATTTTTTAGAAAAAAGGCCTAATTTTCAAAATAAATAGGAGTCCACTACTAAAATATGAGCAAAATCTTTTGGGTTATTAAGTATAAACATGAAGAAAAAATATACCATAGCTAGAATTCCCATATTCCCATTTTTATATAGCCCAAGATCTAAAATTGTCAATATTAGGTCTAACTCCCATAAACTTGCCCACCAAGGCCTATTCCATTCTGGATGAAGCTCAACTTATGAGAGAAGGTGTGACTTGGCTATGAAAATTTTTGTCATATTTTATGGTCTTAATTTGTTCAATAGGTAGAATTTATTTCTTATCCATCAATCCTAAAATTTTAAAGCTCCAAGATAACTTATCGGTGCCTATATGTAACTCTTTTTGTCAGATCTGTAGGGACCACCTTGAAAGATTCCATATGTATATGCTTTGATCCCTTGTAGGGAATAATTATTATTTTCACATGTCAAGGGCCTATTCCCATTGTTGTCAGCTTTCTCATGTTTAGAAGTAGAATTTGAAATTTTCTTTTCTCGCTCACCTCCATTCCTACCCTATTCCATCACCTCCATCATAAGATGTTTTTTATTGTTATTCTTGTAGAGGTTTCCTTTTTTTTTGGTAGCACATGGTTGAATATTAATCAAGTTTAAACCCATTGATATACCATTTTTTCACGATTTTTATCAATCTTTATCTTTATATATATATATATATATATATATATATATATATATATATCCTTTACTGATATTATATTAGATCATAGAAGAGGAGATATTTATTATTATTATAATGAATAAGTAATTGATTAATGTGATTTTATTTATATCTCTTCATACCATAAAGGTATTGTGATGAGTTTGGTCATGTTTAGGAAATAGGGGTTTCTAAATAAGTTGATATATATAGATATTAATGTTGATATTTTGTCCTCATAGGTCAAATGTGTCAACCCTTAACATTAAAAACATGCATGAAAACCAATCTGATCTTATCTATAGTGCCTAAACTATCATGGTCTCATAAATGCCTATTAAGAGTCTTTGAGCCTTGTTAGGAGTGTCATGATGTGTCATAAATTCTACTTATGAAATCGTGTGTTATCATTGTCTTGAGATAATTGGTGATATTTAATAGGTCCTTATGATGGTAATTGTATAAGTGAAAATATTTCCAAATGTTTTATAGGCCTAAAAATATGGTCTTAAGCATTTTTGATAGTTTTAAAGATTTGTAATAGAAGTTGAAATAGTTTGATAAGTTTGAAGCTCCTATCATTCATGAGTTTTAATGATGTTTGGTTCATTTCAAGATGAAAGTGAGTCTTAATAAAAATTTTAAGGGTGTCTAAACTCTTTTTATATCATGATATGAATCCTAGTGGTGTGTCAAGACTATTTTCCATGGTCTTTCTATTCAAGTCTATCACAAAGCCTCATTAGCCCTTTCAAGACCCTTAAATGCCTCATATGGGTTATTATGACTTATAAATATTTACATAAAGGGAATATTCTAGTATTTAATTACTTAAGAAGATATTGAAAAAGTCACATCCTCATATTATAGACATCACTATGCATTTCATATCCTTAAAGGCCCACATTGAGACCCATTTTCACTTCCCACCTACCAAGTGGACCCCACACATGCCAAAATGTTTCTCTCCAACTCCCCCTACCATATCTACTATTTAAAAAGTTTATTTAACTCATTTTACCTATCTCTTCATCTGTCAATGGTAGGTTAAAGCTTTAAATCTAAAGAAAATGCAGGAATGAGATTATTTTCATGTATTTTTTTATAGGTAGTACATATCTATACAATTAGTCCATAAAAATGGAGATTAGAGGTTTTATGTAGGATTATGTCATATATATTTTTGAATTTTCATGGTAGGAGGATTAAAAATAGGTCCAAAACTAACCTCTCTCTTCAACTGGCCACCTTTACAACTTAGGTAAGATTTTAGGTTTGTGGATAGTATGGATTAGAGAGAGAAAATGGGGAGTTGATCTATTGGGAAGAGGAAGGGGATATTTTTAATTTAAAATCCATGGAATTGTTGTGTAGGTTAATTTATATACTTAATAACAATATAAAACATCCTATCCACTTGAATGAGCTTATTCATATGTGCAGGGAGTTGAAATGGCACTAGTTTTGATAAATATTAGAAGTTTTTCTAAGAACCAATGTTTGATGTGTGTTATCTAATATCCTACTAAACCATTTAAATCACCATCCACTCATTTTTAAAATGTTTTAATGGTGGTAGAAATCAAAACTTCATGCTTTTTTCATCTTAGAGACTATAGTTTGGTTTTTCTTGGTTATGAGAGCTTTAATGTGTGAGTATGAAAGTATTTGATGTTTTTCAGTTTGGATTGTGAGTTTTTTTAGGCCATTAAAATAATTTATACCTCTAATTCTAAAATAATTCACCTTATAATCAAGTATCCTCTCTATGGTTGTATCTTAGAACTATGACTATTAGTGGTAATATATAGTATAAGGTTCCTTTCTAGTTCCTAGAGAGGATCCTTAGGTCATCTGAAAGTTATACACATGAGTCATATTTGATCCATGATATATTTTACATATTATATCCATCATGGATATATACCCTAAACATCTCACCTCTAGCCTTTTTTTCAAAAGAAACCCTCATTCAACCATCACAAATCCTTACACAGACTACACACATAAAGTAGTCACTACTGAATGGGAGTTTTTGAGACCCTGAATACATTTGAGGAGACATATGGTCCTATTAAAAGGTATGATAATGATAAAAATATGGGAAAAATCACTCCATTTATCCCAAAGAGAGTACTCAGCCTAGACCTTGAAGAAATACTAGTTATGATTGTAGGGTTGGGGAATTATAACAGTAAGAGGAAGATTTATGGAAAGATAAAAAGGTATAAATATATTATTATGAGGCATAAAAAATTACCATGGACCTTAGAGATTTAAGGAGATACCAAGGTACCTCTCAAATGGAGTATACTTAGTCAAAGGCCTATAAGCATACCTACATGTCTAACTATAAGTGGAAGTTAGTCTAAATAAGAAAATCCTTTTCAATATGTATTGAAGGGAAGTAAGGATAAAGACATGGAAAAATTAGTAAATACATGTCAATAATAATGAGGATGAATTTTTTCAATAAAACATACCTATCCTACACATAATCAAGTAAGTCCTCATTCATCACCAATAGGCCTACTATGTAGACTAGTGATATGGAAGATTGACTATGGGATGAAGTCTTGGAGGATAAAAGAGTTAAAAAGGATGATTAAAATTAATCAACACACTAAATTAATCCAATGTATTAAACACACATATTATATCTCTTAAAATGTTGATTACCACATGCTCATGTAGGTCTAGAAAGATACCTACAAGAAGTCATGGAAAAATAGAATGACTAAGTGAGAAATGGAGTTCAATAAGGAGTTAAATGTTTTATATACTAGTGTAATAACCTTATTACATTATATTTAAATCAAATCAATGATTCAATGTACCAAGGATGGGTTGTCTCCATTAATAACTCATACAGACCTACTCTTAACACATAGGCATAATCACATATGAATGCAAGAGTAATGGGAATCTTGTATAAAAGAGTGAAATGTAAATATGGAGAAAAATATATCAATTTTTTTATTAAAATAATTAAGTATATATTTAATTTTTATCCATTTATAATTTAGGAGAAGAACCTAGGTACTAACAAGGTGTTCACATTCTCACACAACTTAGATAACCCTAAATAGGCTTAAACATGTAATTTGGATTTCTATGCATGATTTGTGGTTATTGGTGTGTTGATAAAACCTGAGTAGAGAGGTAATATGATATGAAAAAGGTTACCAATTTTTATGATTCTTAGAATAGTAAGAGAGCCTAATGGCCTATTAGGTCATTAGGCTTAAAAATGACATGAAGATAGAGTTAAGGTCACTTACACATTTTGGTACTTGATGGAGGTTTAAAATCATATGGAAGAAAGTGTGAGGATAATATCATGATTCACAAAGGACTAATAATCTCATCTATATAACTAGAGAGCTAAAATTAGGCCCAAGGGTTACACATGCCTGACTGTGTATAAACCTTAGTCCAAAATGAAAATACACAAGGGAAAGATTTGGGAAGCACATGGCTAGATAAGTTGCTAGGCATTGGAAAAATGTTTAATGTGAGTTTAAATTATATCATCATAGGTTTAAAATTAAGGATATCATATTTATAGCTCCCAACTATTATTATACTCAAACTAACACTATTGTCTACAAGTGGTCTTATGAGGGAATGGAATAGGGTTGAAGCTTAAATAGAAAAATATAGTTACAAAGGATGGAAATATGTGATAAATAGGATTTTATGATGATTTTTAACCCTAAAATCATATATAGGTCATTCATACCCTCAAATTTAGAAAAAAGGCCAATTAGGCCTAAAAGCCTATTTTAGGCCTGGAAGGCCCACACCATCGTATAACTATGCTCAAACCCTCCTAGATAGGTGGATAACATGAAATGATATAATATTTGGTTATAGGTCTTTTTAATATGGTTTAAATTATAATAAATGCAAATAAAGGATCAAACTAGTCTTAATGCCCTACTTAAACTACACATCTAGTTTGACCCATCATTTCCAGTGTTTGTATCTCTCACCATAAAGTTACTTGGGGAAAATGATCTTATCAAGATTTAGGCACCCCTATATACTTAATATCCATGTAATATTAAATTGGATTTAATATCTTAGGCTTATGAACAAAGGTTAGGACTATAGACATGTCTAGATAGCCTATAAAAGACTATAAGCCTACCAACTTATGTTCATATCTTAACACACCTTTTACATAAGAACTCAATATATTAAATAAATTTTTATGGGTTAGTGGACTTAATATCCATAATAAGAAGTTTTTTTTTGGAGTTATCTAATTTATAAACCATCATTAAGATGGTATACCTCTAAAACCCTCCTTAAATTCTAGTAATGAGCATTCCATATAGCTCATTATATCTAATATAAATTATCCATAATTGTTGCCTTTGGTTATATATTGCATTGCCTTTAATAATTAATGTCTTATCTAAGTAGGAAATGAATGCAATTTTTCCTTTATTTGTATGTAATACATTTTTTATTCTTTACCTTGTTATTGTGTCTAAATTGGATGGAATGAGCACAATTTTATGTACAAAAACACATCCTAATGATGGGATAATTTTGAGATACATCAAATAGTTTTGGAAAATCTTTTTGGATATAAGTTTGAGGATTCAAAAAATGATCTTTGAATAAATTATGCTCCAAATATGCTCCAAAGGCACTCTAGAAGTGATCTAAAGATGCACTTAAGGTGCTTCAAATACCTGTATAGAATGCTCTGAAGATGTCTAGGCATGCTTTGAAGACATATATATAATGCTCTAAAGACCTATAAAAAATGCTTTATAGACACCTAATCATGCTCTAAAGACATCCAATTTGATCCTACTAATTGAGATAGTGATTCTAAAGATATCTATTATATATAAATAGAATTTCTATGTTTAGATATATTATCTTAGACATTACAATTCATGATAATGTCCTAAAATAATTTAAAAATATTTGTACTTCTATTTTGTAAAACTAAATAAGTATCTTTGGATTTATATTAGTTATTTTTCATCTATTGTTAATTAATTCAATTCTAACACCTTCCTAAAAGCATGGGATATGATTCCTAGATCATCTATATTTTGAATAAGTAGATTAGGCTATTTTGATTGCTATATTTTGTAATCTACGAATAGATGTTGAGATGTGCTTAACTAAATGTCTCTTTCTCATTTTAGATAGTTAGTAGTTGGAAAAGTTGAAGAAATTTGTTGAAGTTAGAAATCAAAATAAGTGTTCGATATTTATATATGTTCCTTTGATAATGAAATAGAGTTAAACTTTTCTTTTCATTATTGAGTAAATCAGTTCCTATTCTAAGGAAGGAATAAGAGCCCACTTCTCTCTAAGGGTCAAGACAAATTGGTACTTCTAGTTTATAGCTTAGTAATATTTCTTTAATTTAGGTATAATTTATTTATGTAAAATATAATTTCCCTTTTAACATAAATAGTGATTTCATTTCAATGCAAGAATGATTTCCTTTCAAATCAAAGTGTGAATTTCCTTTCAAAAACCAAGTGTGAATTTCCTTTAATACAAGTGTGTTTCATTTACATGAAAGAGTTATTTCAATTGAATGTAAGTGAATTGTCTGTATGTAAGAGTGTGTCTTTTAATTTCATAAAAATCAAAGGTTATTAGATTATCTTCATATTCAAAATTTGTCAAAATCCATTTAAGTGAAAATAGATAGCATTCTTAGATTATGGAATATCACACTATCCTACCTAGCTAGGTAAGTCAAGTGAAGACATAAAAATGTCTTATGCCAAATTTATAGGTTTTGTATCTTGATGGTGTGAATGCCATAAGAGATATTTAGTTATCAAACCTTCTAGATTTAATTTTTTTCAAACTATAATTATAATCTTATTTATTATTTTTAGGATTTAGACATTATGATGTAAGTAAAACCCCCAAACAATAAATCATACAACTCCAATATCAAACGGTCTCATTGCATATAAACTTTGGACACTAGCCCTAGTATAAAATGACACCAATATATTGATTGTTTAAATGAGAGGTATATTGACAACCTATCATTTTTTGTGTCATTTATAGGGGCATTCATCAATAAGTGTTAGTGATATCCTACATTAAAGTTATACAGAGAAATTCAAAAACATTCATAAAACTCAAAAACACAAAAACAATCTAGGAATCTTTAGATTTATGAACCACCTAATCAATTCTCAAGGATAGTTTATCTTTAAGGGATCCCAAATAAATAAAGAAGAAGAGAGGATCTAATCCTTGCTAGATAGATCTAAAAGTGAAAGAAAGGCACTTAAAATATATACACAATATTTTCATGATTCCTATATTGAATAAGGTTTATCCTCACAAATAGATCATACAAGAAGTATATTATTCAAAACATCTTTTCCTAGAAGTATAATTGATTCTAAAAATCCTCTTTCTAGAATAATCATATTTTATCCGCAAAATCTATACGAAGATGTGATCACCAATGAAGATTCTCCTCCTGAGATAGATCATAGGTTGAGAACTTGAAAAGAGAATTTAGAATGGATTGATAACCAAAGTTGGGAAGAAAACATGGGAGATGAACATGCACATGTGGAAAACCCTGATCGATAACCCCAACATGACAAAACATTTTCCTATCCAATTAGCTTGGGTCATGATGATATAACTTCCATGAAAAAAATTTCACCATCCATTTTACCTAATTTCAAAGGTAAATCTACAAAGGATCTAGATCAGTTCCTCTTTGAATTTAGGTTCTCTACCAAACATATGATTATGTCAAAGACAATCAAAATTTTAAATTATTCCCACCTATACTCAAGGATGCAGTAGTGAGATGGTTCATGATCCTTGAGGATAATTACATAACCACTTGAGATGAAATGGAAACTACATTTATGGAAAAATATCAATATTATTATAGAGTTATAGAATAAAAGGAAGACTTTTTCAAGATCAAACAAAATTATGATGAAACCTTAAAATATTATCTTTATAGGTTTATATTTACCCATAAAAGGAATGGTTACCATCTCACTGAGAAGGTTGTCAAACTATTATTTATTAAAGGTTAGATGATGATCATGTGATGATTTGAACCTATTAGGAAAGGGTTACATTGAGAATTTAACCTTTCATCAAATTTTAGTATTGTGTACAAATTAATCTAGGACAAGACCTAGCATAAGGAAATCAAGGTTAGCAAAATCACTTGAAGTTGGGACAATTAATGGAAGAATTTGATCATTTCAAAATAGACATTATAGTACAAATGACATCCAGACTAAATGGAATTAAATCAAAATACAATGTTACCAATACTAAATAATTATCAATATACTATCTTAGATGTAGACTCAAACATGTGGTAAAAGATTACCCCTTAGACAAAATAGAGGTATGTAGTATTTAGGACTTATACCATGACATAAAAAATTGTAAACACCTTCCTACTATAATAAATCAAGTGAAATTAGTATAACATATAGTTTAGGAAGTAAAATTTATTCAAATACAAGGATACTAATACTCCCATTCTCAAAATTAGTTTGATCTAAAATTTTCTCCCAGTCCATGAATGGCACCATGGGCTGACAAGTCACACCACCAATATGGGGACCACCATAACCATAACCATGGGGTACTTAATAATGGATACCATAAATATAGGGGATGCCTCAAAATCAACCTTAGGCATAGTAACAAAACCAACAACCACATTGAGTATAATAGTTACCACCTCAATGGTCAAATTAACAATATCATCCATAGAGAAGGTTTCTTCCACAATAGGCTTTGATGCCTCCATAACCTCAGCCACCACCAATTGATAAGTAGTTTAAACAACCACAATTACCTTCCCAACTAGTGACAAATCCTAAGAATAGGAAAAATACACTTGTTTATGGAGTTGATCAAGAAAGTCATGTTGCAAGTGGTTTAGCTAAATGTAATAATATTCAACTTAGATCATGGAAGGTAGTAGGATATTCAATCATTACCATAAATAAAATTTCCAATGATGACAACACCCATAAGACACTTGTAGTCTAATAACCATCTAAAGAAAAGGTAGAAGCCATAACTACACCAACCATAATTCAAGATCCCCCTATTGTTCCATTTCTTAAGAGACTTAAGGAAGAGAAACCTAGGGAAGATTCTAAATTGTTACATGGATTAAAAAAATGAAGATAAAAATTCCACTACTAATAGCCATTAAAGATATTCATGACTTGAGTTAAATTATTAAAGGATTATGCATCAAATCACCAAGAAGAAAGAAGTAATATTCTAAAATAATTTAGGTAATTGATAAAATTATTGATTTATTAGTAGTAAACATACTTGTTCCTAAATATGGAGATCCTAGCAGACCTATAATGACTATAAAAATTGGGAAAACGTATATTACAAATGTGCTTGTAGATCTAGGTGATGCCATAAACATAGTGACTATCAACATAGTGGATTCTTTATCTCTCATAGGGATTCATCCTCCTACAAAAATATTGTAAATGGTAGATCAATCCACTGCTACCCCAAAAGAACCATAGAAAATGTACTAATCACCATATAATCTTAGGAATATCCTATGGCTTTCATGATCCTTCAATCTAAACCCAAGAGGGTAAGATATCCAATCATTCTTATTAGACCTTATTTAGCTACAGTCACAACATAAATTAACTATAGATATATAAGCATGACCATTTCTAATAGAATTCATGCTAAACAAATATCTCTCTAACCACTTGCTACACCTTCAATGGGTCTTTCTAAACAAATCTAGGTGGATCAACCTAAACAAAAATATATCAGTGTGTCTTCCTTAGACATGGTTACCATGAAAAAACATACTCAAGAGTATAATAATAAATAATAGAAGATTTATACCAAGAGAGCCTAGCTTTGAATTTCAATAGTTTTACTTTGAAGTCTAATAATTTTACTCAAAAGTATGATAGTTTCACTCTAAATACCATCAGTTTTGATTTGAACTCTAAAAGTTTAGCTCTAAAAACTAGTGTCTTAGCTATGAAGACTAGTGGCTTAACTTTGAAGACTGATAGCTATGCTCCAAAGATGAAAAATCATGAATAGGAATAATCCACCTCCATTTTTGAAAATCAAGACAATTCCATAAGATCACCAAACATGTTATCCAGCCCACATGATATTTAACAAGATAGTTGATTGGGCTCAAAATGGTACATAATTTTCATTATCTATTGACCAATATTATTTCCACAAGTGAAACCTTTTAAAAGTATGTATCTAGACTTCACATGTTACTCCTATTGACCATTTTTCCCCATAGGCCAAAAGGGTCAACCCCCTATAGCCAAAATATTTCATGGGAGGATTTTATAATGTCATAGAGTGTTGTAGAGACCCTTGGGATGTTAAAAGTGCTTACAATGACTTAATAATATCTTAGTATTCATCTGGTTTTTCATTGTGTTCACCTAGGCATTTTGGGCCTAGTGGTAAAAAGTACAAGTGGGTAGTTTGTTGAGTCCAGATCTCACACATATGGATAAATCAAGGGAAAGTGAACACATGGGCTTATTCACCTTGGTCCCAAGTTTCTATGCACCAAGTTCAAGGTCTTCTACTCAAATTTAAATGTAGTTATACATATGTAAAGCTGGGCTCCCAAGCATTTATATTAAGTTTCCCTTAGTCATTTGAGCTTGGCCATCATGAGATGTCACATAGAAGTAGTTATGAACCAACCTTCTTGATCTTCAAATAAATTCATCTAAGAAACTCTCAGGACCATCACATCAAATGGGTTCATAATTTTTTCAATAAGATAATCTTTTGAAAATTTTGTACCTCCAATTTCTCACACTTCAAGATCCAAGCTTTCAAAGTTGGTCAAAAAGCATAAGACATTCACATGAATGTCAAGTTAAGAATCAAGAAAAAATATACCTATGTTTAAATTTGATGGTCCATAGGACATCAATCATGTTCTATGGAATGATGAATGATAGTAATGTGAATATAGAATTTAAAGATAGAGCAAGACAATCCTTTTGAGCCTAAATTTGATAGTCGTACAACCATCAAAAATTGGTCATGTGAACATAAAAAGATGTCTTGTAGACTATCAATTTTAAGATCATGGAATATCTATTAGATTTTAAATAATGGGTCCCAACAAGATTAATGATCCATGCTTAATCATATATATCAATCCAACAACACGTAGAGGTAAAAGGGTCAACAAATATCAAGGGTAAATGTGTGTAAGACAAGTGTCAAAGATACATTCAATTAGCAAAGTATTGATGGTTCTTAAGCATTCATATCAATCTAATTTTATGGAGTGAGTTGGTCAATGGGTTAAGGATCAAAATCAAGCATTAATAACTAATGAATATCTAGGTTGAGAGTAATGACAAGCCTAAGATTCTCGATAAGGGTTGAAAGGCTATTTTTTACCATGAAATCAAGGTTTTATAGAGTCTTATCGACACCATTTAAGCCCATTAAAATGCCACAAAATAGTCTAACTGATGTAGTCAAGCATGGATAATATGAAAGGATTATTATTGGAGCTTATATTGATCTCTAGTTCGATAAGTTAGAGCTTATAGGGTTCTTTCTTGTGATTGGTTCACTAAGTTAAAGAAGGATCTATGTATAATGAATTCTCAATCCCCATATTTATATAATATGTTCATTTGAAACTATTATAATATATAGGGTGATAAATGGTCCATGGGTCCATTTAATATAAAATCTATAGGGAAAACTAATGTCCTTAGATTGGTTTTCCATCTATATGTGGGACTTGTGATCCAGATATGGAAATGAGGAAAGGGTACCATGAAGGCAAAAAAGTGGACCCTAATAGTTCATCTAATGGACCAAATTCTTGAAAGTGACCTTTATCTCCATTATGTGTGCTATGACAACTAGTCAAGAGCAATTGGTAACAAGACATGATTGTAAATTATGGATCTAAGTGTTGTAACTACATTTTTACCCTAACCTAGCTAAAAAAGACTTGAACCCACTATTACAGCCACCATAAAGTATCATAGAGAAGATATTGTAATAATGCAATGGACTAGAGTGACCTAGATCAATCAAATAGTTTGAATGAGAATATTTTCAAAGGTAGTTGTAAATGCTTTTCAAATTATTTTGAACTGATTGATTCCCATTTTGAGCGCTAAAGCCCCCTTTCTCTTGCAGCCTTTCTTCTATAAACATAACTCTTGAGCTATTATAAAAAAAATTCCACTCCATGTATGGTGAAGCCCTACTAGAATGACATTATATTTTGCCTTTGAACATTAATGCAAATCTGATTTTTTAGTTCTTAAACAATTATCTGAGTGTGAAAGTGATGTATGGTGATGCAAAGTGATTATTTTCTATGCTTTCTTCCCTTATCCTTTCATGTTTATGTAGGAATTTCCATTTTAATTGGTCATATAGAGTGTTGTCAAGTGTATGAGCCTATCTTTTAAGTGTAAAATGAGCCTTAGTGCTTAACACTAGACCATGGTTAACTTACCTTGGATAGATCTCATACATCTCACCTCCATATTGAAATATTCATATCAAAATCCATAAGACTCAGAAGTTAGTTTGTCTGCCTTATTTCTTAGTGCAAGAAAGTATGGTGATCATATGGAATACATCTTGGTGTATCACCCCCTTAGATTAGGTTTATTTCATGTAGCTTATAAATCTTTTCCCATAAGCAAGTATTAATATAGGAGTAAGAATTTCAAGATACACCCAAGGAGCTAGCCCTAAAACCTAGAGGCTCACTTTCCACTATAGGTACACCCACATACCTGAAAGTGTTCCCATGTTGTCCAAATCTAGAGGAGGCTTAAACACCTTATTCTAAGGTGTGAGATTTGGTGAAAATAGTTTTGGCATGCTCAGTGGGACCAAGATCCAAGAGAGTGGGAATATTGTTAGTGTGTGTTTCCTCTATCATATTTTGGAAGAAAGAAACTTAGCACCAATGGTGACTCTGAATGATAACTTATGGTTGTAAGCATAGGTATATCTCATTAATTTTTTGATTAATTTTTATATTTCCTTTGATACATGAGGCTGACATGAACAACCATGGTGAATATCCCTACCAACTTATAAGCATTTCTATGAACTATAGTATACTCCCCAACAATCCTATCAAAATGGCTATCAGTCTTATGAGCCATAGTAACCCAATAACCCTTCATTTTCCCACTAGATAGACACCATGTTATTAGACAACCCTATGGAGTAGGGTACCAAGAAATTTATCAATAAATGCCTTCCTACCAATCCCACTATGAGTCTTACAAACCATACCCTATTACCCTTGAACCTCAAGGGTACTCCTTTGTGTCTTTTCATAAGGAACAAGATGTTTCTATGGACTCTATATCAAGGTATTACAAAGCAAGATATAGATTATTACAGGCTAGAATGCAACAAATTGAAGATGGTCTTGATCCCCATCATTACCCTCTTCTTCCTTCATTTTTCCATCTTATATCAAGTCTTTTTTGGCATCCATATCCCATTTAATAGTTATTAAATATGAAATAATAACATGGGATGATGAGTATGATATACTCCCTAATCATCTCATAAAATGGTTGAGAAATGTTGTCCAAAGTCATATACAAACTTTGAAGATGTTTGAAGAACTATAAAGAACTCAATGGGAGATTATTGAATAAATGGAATTATAAAAGAAGTGCCTTCAATGCTTAATAGAGAAGTTAAGTATGTGGGCAGATAAAGAGCTAAAAAATCAACATGTTATTAAAGAATTTTAAGAAAACAAATGACAAGATTCAATTCACACTTATGTAGATGCTTGTTCTTCTAACCAACCCAAGATGTCACTTTGATATGAACTTACTAGTGCTTTTTTATTTCCTAAATCCATTGATAATCCTTCTCTTCCATCCTACACTCCAACTCCAACTCACCAACCTTCCACTACACTTCATATCCCATCTCCTTCACATGAGCCCATATTGATGGAAGTAAGTGGAGGGGAGAAAATCTAAACCAAAGATGACCAAGAAGATGATATGAGTGAATATGAAGATGAAATCACCATAGGGAACCCCCTAGTGACCATAAGTGTGACTTTGCCTTCTTAGATGAAAAAAGGCACATTGAATATCCTATCACAACTACTAGTGCAGAGTTTAATTATGGAAGAGGAACTTATTAAAGAATATTTTACATCTATCCATGAGAAATGTGGCCAAGACCTATAAGGAGAGAAATTTGAGGAAAAATCCTTGTTTAATCATGAAGTTATAGATGAACATCTCAAGCATAAAGATGAAGTTAATTCTATTGATCAAGAATCTACTATCATAGAGCAATCTAGTGATGCCAGTGTCCAAGATGTTATAGACATGGAAAGTGAGGGCAAGGTGGAGGTTGAATTTCCTTAAGAACAGTTGAAACCCCCATGGTATTGAGCCATATTTAGAGATACAATGACATGAAGAATAGAATATTTATCCTCTCAAACATCAATCATGTTTTGAAATGATGATTGGTAGCTACAAATGAATCTTTGTAAAGATATTGAAGATATTTACCAAGTTGAGGGTCAAGTACATGAGAAGGTGGAGGAAAATTTTTCTATGGAGGAAAATGAACAATATTAGGTGGAATATTCAGAGCTCCTTGATGAGCTTGAAGAACTTACAGCTGAAGATAAACCCAATCTTATTGAGAGCACCTTGGAGATCAAAAAGGTAAGAATTGTTCAACCACCATTAGAGGTCATAGCTGAGGAACCATATGAAAAGGTTGATGTTTCCTAGATACACATAGCTAACCTATTTGGAGATACTTGGTTCTCACTAAACATCATGCTAAAGAGGTTGATAATTGCAACAAAGAAGAAGCAAACATCAAGACCAAGAGTCAAGGAACTACCTGCCTCATTAAATCCCTCATCTCATGATGTAAGAAAAATTTCAAACTTCCCATTTGATATTGGAGGAAGTGTTAATATCATATTAGTTAGTGTTTAGGTATGTGTTTCCTTTCTTTTTATGTTCTATTCAATAAGTGCCCTTGAAGCATATGTTGTTTCTCATCCTATGTGTTCCTTCTTTTTGTTTTCCCTTATGTTTTATGTATTGTTTAAGCCTTTTTGTATGTCAAACCCACTATAAATGTTACTCCATATCACAATGGATAGGATTAGGAAACTAGTTTGGGTTCTTTTTTCATAGGTAGGAATGAAACCCTTGGGAAATCACTAAGAATATTGACCATTTTTTGCCACAAGCCAAATGAGTCAACCCCCTACAGCAAAAATCTTATATGGGGTGATTTTATAATGTCATAGAGTGTTATATTGACCCTTGGGATGTTAAGAGTGCTTGGAATGATTGAATAATCTCCTAGTATTCATCTAGTTATTCATTGTGTTTACCTAGGCATTTTGGGCCCAGTGGTAAAAAGTACAAGTGGGTAGTTTGTTGAGGCTAGATCTTGTATGTGTGGATAAATTAGGGAAAAGTGACCACATGGGTTTTTTCACCTTGGTCCCAAATTGATATGCACCAATTCTAAGGTCCTCTACCAAAATGCAAATATAATTATACATGTTCAAATTTGGGCTCCTAGGCATTTATGCTAACTTTCCCATACTTAGTCATTTGAGCTTAGTTGTCACAAGATGTCACACAAAATTAGTTATGAACTAGCCTTATTAAAATTTGAATATATTCACCTAATAATCACTTGAGACCATTACATCAAATGGGGTTGTCCATTTTGGCAAGAAGAGTATCTCTTACAAATTTAGGACCTCCATGTTTCTCATGTTTCAAGATCCAAGATTTCAAATTTGGTTAAAAAACATAAGATGTTCACATGAACATCAAGTTAAGGATTGAGGATAAATCTACCTATGTTTAAATTTGATGGTCTATAAGACATCAATCATGTTATATGAAATGATGAATGATGGTCATGTAAACATCAAATTTAAAGACAGAGCAAGACAATCATTTTGAGCTTAAATTTGACAGTCATGTGACCATCAACAATGATCACATGAACATCAAAATATGTCTCATAGACTATAGATTTTTAGATCATGGACTAGCCATTGGCTTTTAAATGATGGGTCGTATCAAGATTAATGGTCCACACTTGACCATACATCTCAATCCAATGATGCATGGAGGTCAAAGGGTCAATAAATCTCAAGAAGATATATGGTTCTTGAGAATTCAAACCAATCCAAATAAATGGATCAAGTTGGTCAATGAGTTAAGGATCTAGATCAAGCATTGAAAACCAATGAAAATCAAGGCTGAGAGCAATTATGAACTTAGGATTCTTGATGAGGGTTGAAAGGCTATTTTTTACCATGAAAACAAATTTTTACAGAATCTTCCTAACACCATTGAAGCTTGTTTAATTTCTATGAAATAGTCTAGTTGATGTAGTCAAGTATAGAGAATATGAAGGGACCACCATTGGATCTTATATTGATCTCTAGTTTGATAAGCTAATGTTTACATGGTTCTTTCTTATGACTAGTTCACTAGGTTTAAAAAAGATTTGTGTATAATGAATTATCGATCCTCATAGAGATATAATAGGTTCATTTGAACCTATTATAATATAAAGTGTGCAAAATGGTCCATGGGTCCATTTAATATAAAATATATTATGAAAACCAATGTCCTTAGATTATTTTTCCATTCTTAGGTGGGACCTATGATCTAGATATAGAAATGAGTGAATATGTAATAAATGAAAGGGTGACATAAAGGTAAAAAAGTGGACCCCAATAGTTTATCTAATGGACCAAATGATTAAAAGTGAAATGTCTCTCTATTGTGCATGCCATGACAACTAGCCAAGAGCAATGAGTAATAAGACATGATTCTAAATGATGGATCCAAGTGTTGTAACTACACTTTTACCTTGACCCAGCTGAAAAGGACTTAAACCCACCATTGTAGCCACCATGGAGTATTACAGAGAAGATATTGTAATAATGCAAATGGACAAGAATGATTTGGATCAATCAAATGGTCTAAATGATCATATTTGTAGAGGCATTTGTAACCACTTTTCAAATTATTTTGAACTGATTTATTCCCCTTTCTCTTGTGGCCTTTCTTATATAAATATAGCTCTTGAGCTATTATAAAAATGTTCCACTCTATGTATGACAAATCCATACTAAAATGACATTATATTTTTCATTTTAACATTAATACAAATCTGATTTTTTAGTTCTTGAAAAATTGTCTAAGTGTGAAAGTGATGTATGGTGATGTGAAGTGATTGTTATCTATCCTTTCTTCCCTTATCCTTTCATGTTTATGCAAGAATTTATATTCTAATGGGTCATATAGAGTGTTTTCGAGTGTATGATCCTATCTTTTAAGTGTATAATGATCCTTAGTGCTTGAAACTAGCCTATAACTCACTTACCTTGGATATATCTCATACATCTCACCTCCATATTTAAATATTCATGTTATAATCCATAGGACTCAGAAGTTAGTTTATGTGCCTTGTTTCTTAGTGAAGGAAAGTATGGTGATCATATGGAATACATCTTAGTGTATCACCTCCTTAGATTAGGTTTATTTCATGCATCTTATAGCTCATTTACCATAAGCAAGAATTAACTTAGGATTAATCATTTCAAGATACATCTAGGGAGCTAGCCCTTAAACCTAAAGGCTCAATTTCCATAATAGGTACACACACATACTTAGAAGTGTTCCCATGTTTTCTAAATATGGAGGAGTTTTGAATACCCTCTCTAAGGTGTGAGATTTGGTGACAACAAATACCACACACATGTCCATTAAATAACTTAATGAGTGAATATAAAAAATTAAATTTCATTATTCCAAGCACTAAACATATTGCAATCCAACCTAGTAAATTGTTAACTATCAACAGTTGATTAACTAACTAGAAAAAAATAAAATTGTTTGATGTATTAGTACAACACACAAAATATTTTTTTTTTTATTATAAGGACATGAAAGGAATACATCCTAGTGTCTGTACACATCACATATACACTAAAAATGTAAGACTACTTAGACAACCACAACGAAGGATTAACTCATCCTTGAAATAAAAAGTTGATAAGGAAATTAAAAAAAAACTATTAGAAATTGGTTTTATTTATCCTATATCTGATAGCTAATGGGTTTCACCTCTAGTTATTATTCCTAAAAATAATGGGAAATGAATAGTTTGTGTAGACTATAGATAGTTGAGCAAAGCCACTATGAGAGACTACTTTCCCTTGCCTTTTATTAATAAAGTTTTGGATAATTTAGAAATAAAATAGTATTTATCTTTCATAGATGGTTTCAATGGATACAATAAAATTAGAATATCCCCTGAAGATCGAGAAAAAATAACATTTACCTACCCCTAGGTAACATATGCCTATATAGTCCTTTTTGGATTGTGTAATGCACATGTTACCTTTTACAGAGCAGTGTTAGTCGACCTTTTTGATCTTAAAAATGACTATGTGAAAGTGTACATGGATGATTTCACTATCCATGGCAATACATTTGATGAAAATTTAAACAACATGAATAAAGTGTTTAATATAAGTGAGGATCATGAAGTATCTTTGAGTCATGAGAAATACATCATAATGGATGATAAAGGGATAGTCTTAGGACATCATATCTCTTCTCAAGGAATAAAAGTAGATCCCAAAAAGATTGAGGTAATTTATAACCTCCCCATTCCACAAACACAAACTACTAATAAAAATTTTCTTGGTCATGCAAGATATTATAAAATATTTATTGAAGACTTCAACAAGATAGTTACCCTTATATTTTATTTCTTAGAAAAAGATAGTGAGTTTGTATGGAATGATAAATGTTAAGAATCTTTTGAAACATTAAGGAACAAACTCATGATTGCTCTAGTCTTGAAAGGACCTAATTGGGAAAAACCTTTTCATGTCTATACTAATGCTTCTAATACTGCATTAGGAGTAGTCTTAGGTCAAAGAGATGAGGATGGAGAGATGAATGCCATTTATTATAGTAGCAAGAATATTACTCCCATAGAGAAGAACTACACTACCATAGAAAAAGAATTTTTTGTTTTTGTTTATGTTATAAACAAGTTTAGGCATTACATTATTGGTTATCATGTATTTATCTATACAAATCATTTATCTATTAAATACTTAATAAATAAACTAGTAGTAGGTGGGAAAATAATTAGATAACTATTTTTATTATAAGAATTTGACATAACCATTATAGACAAACCAAAGAAGTATAATGTTATTTCTAACTTTCTGTCTAGATTGATCACTACAGGAGAAGATGAACCTATGGAGGACTCTTTTCCAGATGAACAACTATTTTATATATCCATATACTCCCCATGGTTTATAGACATAAAAAAATTACTTGGTAATAAGGAAGTTTCCTCATTCCTTTGCCTCTAAAGAAATTAAAAATTTGGTTAGATCTATTTCTCATTTCAAATGGTTTAAAGGCATGTTGTTTAAAATTGGACCTTATCATGCACTTCGTAGGTGTGTTAGAGAAGATGAAGTGTATGACATCATAAGAGCATGTCATAGTGAAATAGGAGGAGGAAATTATTCAACAAAGAGGACCATTAATAAAATCCTTGGTGAAAGTTATTATTATCCATATCTTTACAAGACTATCAAAAGGTTTATATGGTAATATGATCCTTGACAAAGGATGGGTAAGCCTACTCTATCCTCTCAAATACCTCTCCATCCTCAAATAAGTTTATAACCATTTGAAAAATGGGGTTTGGATTTTATTGGACCAATAAACCCACCAACTTAATGAAAATAATATTTATTAGTGTGTATTAATTATGTTACTAAGTGGGCTAAAGTGTAGGCACTCACCTTTTCTAGGGAGGAAATGGTTGTTGATTTCTTATACCATAAGATCATGCTGATATTTGGAGCTCCTAGATGCATTATTTTTTATCAAAGTCCCCAATTCATTTCCACATTGACTAAATATTTTATATAAATATACCAGATCAATCATATAAAATTCTCACCATATCATCCTCAAGATAATGGATAAGTGGAGGTCACCAACCAATAACTAGAAAACATCCTAACCAAAATAGTGAACAACAACATAAAAGATTGGGTAGAAAAAGTACTTGAAGTAGTTTGGGCATACAATGCAAAATGGAAGATAACTATAGGATTCTCTCCATATAAACTTGTGTATGGAAATAAACCTTTGTTACTAATAGAATTTGAATTACAAACATTGAAGACAACAACTGACATGGGAATTGATATTGATGAAGAACATAAATAAAGAATAATGCAACTAAATGGATTTGATGAATTGAGAATGGATGCACTCACTTAAACCAATATGATCCAAAAGTAGACAAAGCAGTGGCATGACACTCACATTAGAGAAATATGGTTTGAAGAAGGTGATTGGGAACTTCTATTTGATTCTAAATTCCAAAATTTCAAGGGTAAGATAAGGATAAGATGGTTGGGACTATACCTAATCATAGCAATGGATTTATCCAAATTCAACCAATTGATGGTGACCAAAGGATACTTTTGGTCAATGGTCATAGGCTTAAGGTGTACATAAGACCTCTTAGTAAGGAAAATTTTATTGAGCAGAACTAAGACTAATTTGTCCTTGTGGAAGAACCTAGTTCTTCCATTAAGGCCAAATGATCTTTACATCAGACATACAATAAAGGAGTGTTGAAAACCATTAAATGATGGTTTAATTCTTTTAAAATTAAAATAATTATATATATATATATATATATATATATATATATGTTAAAAGGTGAAAACCAACAATAGCACTTTTTAGAAAAAGATTTTTTTTTAATAAACTATGAGTTGTTGTCAACTAACCTATCTTCTCAAACTCGATTATCATTGAAATACACATGGAACCTCTAGAAGATAGGCATGGATTCATATGGAAAAGGTAAAATTGTATTTCTTTCCCAAAGGATTAGGCATTTCTATTTCATGTCATGCCTGTGTAATCATTAAACAATCGACACTTTTTCAAATGGACAAGTTTTGGTGATGTCACATGAATATGATGAAATTAGTAGCATCATCACCACATTCAAAGATTTTATGTGACTATATTCTTAAAAAAATGAAATTTTAAAATCAATTTAATGTGATGGTGTTTTAAAGAGGACCTTTAAAAAATATATGATTTGATGTGAAAATCATTATAATTATTACTTCAAGTGATGCCAATTATGACCTTTACACCACATCATTGATAATGATTTGACAAAGTGTCTTCCCATTAAATATCATAAGCTATTTTGTGCTCACCATAACTATTGCCATAATTCTTATCATAATTTCATGATATGCCTTGATTTTCTATTCATTGATATATTGTCGTTTCTATCCATTATTGCATCATATCACTATTTTCTTGCCTTCCAATGTACCCTGTGTAATTCTAAGATCTATTTTTCATAGCATAGTCATATTTTCAAGTAGATAGTGATAGTTCCAAAGATAGGAGGAAGGAATAATAAAAATGAACTAGAATCCTCATATGCATTACTTAAGGATGAAGCAACCAGAGATATTTTTGAGTCAACAGGGTGGTTAAATTTATTGAAAATGTTTCAAGGTATTCAAGAAGATATTATGAAATAATTATTTGAAAATTTTAATGAGTACCATTATGTTGTCAAAGGTAAACACATTCTAGTAGATCCCACTATGATTAGTGCACTCTCTAAAATTTTTGAGGGTATAGTTTTTAATAGTAAGATAAGTTTTGTTGACTTAATTCATATATTTATTTAAGGAAATGAACCCTATCCTAGATTGGCCAAATCCCCATAAGGTGTGGCTAGGGGAATTATGAGAGATAACCTTCCACAACCATGATAGAATGTTGCATTTTGGGCTATGAAATATCTTACTTGTGATGGTCAATTTACAGTGGTTAGTGGAGATGCCACACAACTTCTTCTTAACCTAAGGAAACGAGCCACTAGAGAAGAGTACTTAGCAAATATTCCATCTTTACTTCATAATTATCTAATCATTATTTATTAAAAATTAAAAAGATGCATACTTTATTGTAAAAGCCCAAAGGTGAAAAGGTGTGGTCCTCTTTTCTCCATAAATTCTCCCAAGTTTATATCAAGAAAACACCAGACCTATCTCTCTTTCTACCATAGCATAAATCAAATAAGGCCCATATTTGTTTCCCTAAGATCTAAATATGTTATGCCAAATATCAAAAAGATGAATAGGAGTTTCCTCAAAAAACCCTAATCTTCTAACCAAAATTTGATGCAGTCATCAGCTCACTATGCAAGAGGAATAAGAATAAGATGTATAGGTAGATAAGACTTTGGGAATATTAATCTCTCCTATAGACATTATAGATATTGAACTAGATGATAAAAAATAACACCATGCATAAGAAATTATATTTGAAGAAGAAACCATTATAGAATAAATTGTGACTCAAGAAGCAAAGTGACCTTTACCCTCTATAGTTGATAAAGATAAATCACCATTGATAGAATAAGGTCCATCTTCCCCACATCCTACTAAAAAATAAGAAGAATTGTAGCATGTCATGGCTTAGACTTGATATGAAGAGACTATTTGGTAGTAACAAGCATAATTGTATTTTCTTTATTCAATGTTGCAAGGTAAGAGCCTAACTATTTCCAATTTGGAACAAAGATGTGAGGAATATGTCACTTATTCTAGGGTACAAGAGGTAGTTATCATAGTAATGAATGATGAGAATACTACATTACATAATTTTAAGTTTTCCCAAACATAGAAATTGAGTACTCTAGAAAATTCTCTTACCATTAAGGATGCCCAAATTATTAATTTGAAAAATTCTATTATTGATAAAAATATTGAGATTAATAATCTACAATAGACTATTTATAATAGAAATACATTTATTGTTCAACATGATGATAGAATATGAGAGCAACCCATTCAGACTACTAAGTTACAAGCCTTTATACATGCAATGCAAAGAGAGATGAAGGAAACAATATTTCAAATAGAGGGACCTACAAGAGTTGTTCCTTCCTTCCCCATTCCACTCCATAAAATGATTTTAGTCTAAAATAGAACACATCATTAAATTCATAAGTTGAATGAATAAAATGTTAATATTAAAGTGAAGTCTCAGTACTAATTGGTAGAGTCTCAGAAACAATTGCAAAAATCTCAGGCCTCCATCCAGAATATTTGTATAATTTCTTTAAAAAAATTAGCATGTAGGCAACCTTCCTTTGTCTATGTTCTTTTTATTCATGAGAAATTCTATAAATGGTACATACAATTGATTTATATTATCTTTCCTCACATTATTGAAGATGAAATTTTTGAATTCTATATTTTTAACATGTTGTTAGGTTATCAGTCTTGTTTTATAGTAAATTTATTTGTAGGGGAAACATAATTGTGTGCTTTCCTCTCTATCTAAAAAATCATAAAGCATGGAAATAAGCCAAAAATATTTTTTTGGAATTATAGAACACCATAGGGCTATGTATAAGACCCTAATTTCTACAGGCAAGGAAGCTTCTTACTTCTTTTCAACCAATATACCACGTGTACATGAATAATAAACACCATGAATTATTGAGAGATATTGTGGCAATGTTTAGAGCCTTTATGAGCCAACATTTTACCAATTCCATCAATGCAAGCATCACAAAGTGGGATACTTTACCTATCACTTTAAAATGTAGGAAAGTCCTATGCCCTACCACCATCATATGGAGTCTTAGGAGAACCTAGGTAATTGCATAGATTATCACTCAGCTCTTATATGAAGTTAGCTTAGATATATAGATTGGAATGAGATATAGGCCTCCAATAATTCTTTATCCTATATCTCCATGGAAGAGTTGGTACAATCAGGTGGAAGTTGAATTTTAGGCTTGGCTCTATATAGTAGTAAGGGATTTTACATTTTTGCCTAAAGGTCACTATGATTGGGTCCACCATTTTTAGATTTATGATCTTAGTTATCGGTTAGAATCTAGAATTTTAGATTGAAGGCTAGTTATCCCACTTATTTTCAAGAGTAATTATAAAAGGTAAAGTGTGCAAGGGAAATGATGAGCATTCCATATAGCTCATTATATCTAATAAAAACTATCCATAACTATTTTATTTAGTTATATATTGCACTGCATTTAATAGTTAAGGTCTTATCTAAGTAGGAAATGAATGTAATTTGTCATTTATTTATATGTAATACATTGTTGATTTTTTACCTTGTCATTGTGTTTAACTTGGATGAAATGAACATAGTTTTGTTTACAAAAACACATCCTAATGGAAGGATAATTTTGAGAAGACATCAAATAGTTTTGGCAACTCTTTTTTGCTATAATTTTGAGGATTTAGCTAATAAGATCCAAATATTTGACACTTAGAAGATTCTCCAAAGACACTCTAGAAGAACTTTGAATATGCTTTGAGGGAGCTTTCAAGACCTATATAGAATGCTTCAAAGATGTTTAGGTATACTCTGAAGACCTACATAGAACACTCTGAAGACCTATATAGAATGCTCTGAAGACACCCAAGTATGATTTAAAGACATCCAAAAGGATCCTACTAATAAAGATAGTTATTCTAAATATATCTATTATATATAAATAGAATTTATATATCTTATCTTAGACGTTACCAATCATGGTAATGGACTAAAATAATCTGGATATATTTGTACTTCTATTTTGTAAAAATTAATAAGTCTCTTTAGATTTATATTAGTTATTTTCTATCTATTTTTATCTGAGTTAGTTTTAATGCACTCCTAGAAGCATGGGATATGATTCCTAGAAAATCTATATTTTGAATAAGTAGATTTGGCTATTTTGATTGCCAAATTTTGTACTCTATGAATAGATGTTGAGATGTGCTTAAATACATCTCCTTATCATTTTAGATAGTTAGCAGTTGAAAAAGGTAGAAGAAATTTGTTGAAGTTATAAATTATAAGAAGTATTCCATATCTATATACATTCTTTTGATAATGAAGTAGAGTTCAACATTTCTTTTCATTATTGAGTAAAGTAGTTCTTATTTTGAGGAAGGAGCAAGGGCCCACTTCTCTCCAAGGATTAAAAAAATCGATACTTTTAGTTTATAGCTTAGAAGTATTTATTTAATTTAGGTATAATTCATTTATGCAAAATATAATTTCCTTTTTAATGCAAAGAGTGATTTCATTTCAATGCAAGAGTGATTTCCTTTCAAAACAAAGTGCAAATTTCCTTTTAAAAGCAAGTGTGAATTTATTTTAATGTAAGTGTGTTTAATTTACATGCAAGAGTTATTTAAATTTAATGTAAGTTAATTATATTTATTAAATATTGTGTCTTTCAATTTTATAAAAAGTAAAGCTTGTTATCCTATCTCCATATTCAAAATTTGTCAAAAGCCATTTAAGTGACAATAGATAGCATTCTCAGATTCTAGAATATCACACTATCCTACCCACTCAAGAAATTCAAGTGAGGACATCAAAATTTATTATGCCAAATGTTTAAGTTCTATATGTTGATGGTGTGAATTCCATTAGAGATCTGTATTTATTAAACCTTCTAGATTTAGTTTTTTGCAAACTAGAATTAGAGTCTTATTTACTATTTTTAGGATTTAGACATCATATCAAAAGTAAACCCCCCAAAATAATGAATTATACAACTCAATATCAAATTATCTCATTTCATATAGCCTTTAGACAATACAACTAGTAGAAAATGACACCAATCCATTGATTGGTTAAATGAGAGGTATAATGATAGCTTATCACCTATTATAGACCAGTCTTGGAAAAAGTGAAAATTTTGACAACCAAAAACTCTTGAATGATTTATTAAACACTTGAAACATCTAGAGCACTTAGAGGAGACCCTGCACATAGTCTATGTTGTATGAACATTATAAAAATTATTAGAAAAATGTAGTTTTTCAAGGTTTTGAGAGATTTTTAAGGTGTAGAGATATTTTAAAAGACGCTAATCATTAGAGGGTGAGGTTTGGCACATGTTTTGTCTCTTAAAGTTAGTATATTCCAAAAAATATGCTTGGAAATGCCTCTATAAGATTTCTCTAGAAAGCCAGTCTATATATATAAGAGAGAGGGTGACCTCATCACCTAGTTTAGCAAAATTATAGGTGTTTCTTGCTCAAAATGGCTCATGACATGATATGGAACATAGGTTCAAGATTGAAAATCAATTACACATAAGTTATCAAGGTCTCTTATAGGTTTTCATGGCTTCCAAACACATATAGTCAAATGATTAGGCCTAACTGGTCTCTTTGGCCTACTTGGTCAATAAGACAGTTGAAAATTGGTGTAGAGAAGCTATTGAGAGGGTCAATATAAAGATATTAAACCTAGTAAATATTGAATTGAATTAGGTAAGTGCACATTCCATGGTCATAATGGAATAATAAATTAGTTGATCTCTTTGGCCTGCTTAGTCAATAAGATAGTTGAAAATTAGTGTAGAGAAGCTATTAAGAGGGTCAATATAGAGATATTAAACCTGGTAAATAGTGAATTAAATTATGTAAGTGCACATTCCATGGTCATAATGGAATAATAAATTAGTCGGTCTCTTTGGCCTGCTTGGTCAATAAGATAGTTTAAAATTAGTATAGAGAAGCTATTGAGAGGGTCAATATAGAGATATTAAACTTGGTAAATAGTGAATTGAATTAGGTTAGTGCACATTCCATGGTAATAATGGAATAATAAATTAGTTTCTTGACTTGGTCATATGCTTAAAAGGGGGGTAGGCTATGGTATGTTTTATGATGGCATAATTACATCTCATTAATATTGTAACTACTAGGAAGAGGAGTTATTTAACCAAATATGGGTATATCCATGATATGAGAGAGGTTAAACAAGTCAACCACATTATCCACTACCCCACCTCAATGCTTATGGAGTCATTAAAGAGCCCCAATGCATACAAAGTCTTTTAGGGGACTGTGTAACTAATTATAACTATAGTTTGAATTGACTATGGTCATTGATGACCTTTTCCTCTCACTTCCATGCCATTCTCCCTCTTCTTATCTCCTCATTATAATATATATTTAGGTCTTAAGGCCTTGATTTGTATCCCTTACCTGAGTATGAGGAAACTTTTCCAAGTTTTGTACTTGATAAACCTCTTAGACTAATGAATAAATTTTTGCAGCTTCTTCATTATTGGTTTATAGTGTATGCTTGTTTTGATGTAATAAGTGGTATAAATCCTCCCTTAGCATTTATTTGTCACACTTTTATGATCATAAGTTATTATGTAGGTTGAATGAAGTGTCAAATTTTGATGATCATGTTTGGAGTGTAATATAGTTGAAAGTACCTTAGGATAGGCCTTTCTCCCTTCACCTCTAAGTTATAATCACTCATCAAGACCTTCATATGAAATATTATTACTTTAGAGTTATTGGAGATAATGTTTTACTTCATTTTTGGTTCACTAGTTTTATTATGATTCTAAATTGAGTGGATGAATGTTTACATTAGTGCATGACCATCTCCTAGAGTAGACTAATTTTATGTAATTTCTATCCCTTTTCACCCCAATAGTAATAGTTCTTAGTGAACTAAGCCACAATTTATGTATTAGGGGAGATAACCCCATAATCTAGAGGTTTGGTTTAGTTATAAGGTCACCCATAGCCTTTATGTCATTCCCATGTTAGTCCAATTTTGAAGTATAATTGAACACTCTCCTTCAAAGGGTAAAACTTGGGTTCTTAAATTTTTTGGCATGCCTGGTAGGATGAGATTAAATCATTGGAACATTCACTTGCTTCCTTGCAGTCATCTTGAGAAATTACAAACACTTGGGAAAGGATGTGTAGTCAGATTTCATACTAAGAGACATCACAAGGTCATCATTATAGAGGTAAGGAAGGTTCTTATTTATATTTCATGTTATTTTGCATATGTTACATGAGGATTTATGGCATCTTATGGGGAAAATTTATGTCATCTACCTCCCTATCAGCCCTAACATAACCCCTATCAACCTTATCTAACCCTTATTATCCTTACAATGGGCCTCCTTACTTCTAAGACTATCAACCTCATTTTTAAACTTTTCCATCTCCTTGGTAGCCTTCTTATGCTCCTAATTAATCATGGCACCAACCTATTATTTTTCATAGTTAGCCTATACCAAGTAATGATGATTTGAGCTTAGAGATAAAGAGGTTAAGGGAGGAATGAAATAGGTTGAAGGAATGTCTTAGGTAGTATAAAGAGACTGAATTCCAAGCCCTTGTCCATCAGCAAAACATCCCTATAAACTAAGAATAGCCAGCTAAAATAGCCACTCCATCTCATTTTCTTACCACTATGGTCATTGGAGACTTATTGGTCCATAATTTAATATTTGATGATAAGGCTATCAATTTAGTTATCCTTAAGTTAGTTGTTGATAGTTTGAAGTTGGCGTATAAGCCTATTTAGAACTTTGAACTACAATGGAATGGGTCAACTAAGAGGATATTTGGCCTTATCAAAAACCTATAACTTACCCTTTATGCTTACCCTAATATTTCAATTACATAAGGCACAATTTTTGTAGAATTGTTACCACATTTTGCTTTATGTTTATCTAATGAGTTTATGGCCAAGATTGGAGGATGCTTGTCTAGTGAATTATCTTATACGGTCTTCAAACTTGGGTATAATATAGGGGTCAAAATCAAGTTTGAATCACTCTCAATGCTTCATAGTCATCTTTACACACCAAACACCTCTAGTGTAGATTGCCTTTATCCTCCCACTATTAATCAACATCTATGTGTTCAAAATACCCTCCAAGATCCATCCATGCCTTCTCAATAATATATAATAAATTTAGAATGGAGGCCTTCATGGGATAAAACACCAAACTATGTTATGCCTACCCTTGAAAGAGAGAGTCATGAAGAGGAGAGATGTATGAAGGATAGTTCAAGAGATGTGTCAAGTTATCTAAGTTTCCCATTATCTCATCATAATGTAGCCACTCATGAGCATAAAATTACACCTCAATTTAATAAGGCAATTGAATAATTAAATAAGAGTATGGCCTCTAATCTTGAAGCTCCTAAATCTCCAAGTTAGAAGAGCACCTTAGAATCTATCAAACAAGATAATGAGGTACATTTCCCTCCCACCCTCTCCTCTTGTGAAGAGGAACCAAGTGCAATGAATGCATATTTTAAACATCTAAGTGTGGGAACCAATCTATTAAGTCTACTTAGTAAGATGATAGTACTTCAAAAGTTAGACCATATTATAGCTACTAATGAATTTTTAAAAAACACCCTGAAGAGGACACCTCAAGTATTTATGAATAAGAAATCATGATTAGAACCCCCATTCATCCCAGTAGATTAGAAGTTGAACATGAATTGAATTTGGATTTTGTGGTGAAGTCACAATGGCAAGATGTTGAAGATGATAAAGATAAAATATAAATAACTTCTTTCATAGAAGATAGTTATGAAGACAACTTATAAGAGTCCATTGTTGAAGCAAAGAGTCATTCAAGAGTTAGATGACTCTTGTAAGCACTTTCATCATGATTTATTGAGTGAATTTGAATAAATAAATATTGAATATTGAATGGTGGAGTAGGGAAGTAGTTTGAGGCTTAAAATGAAGGAACCACTAATGTTTTAGGTCTTGAAGAAGACAATTCAATTTTACAAACACCATGACAAGATGAGATAGAGCTTAAGTGGGTTAATGAGATGTTATTATCCATTGAAAATGAAGATGGCCAAGTTGTAATAGATCAAGAGCCTTGTTATGACTCTATGAGAGAGTTGGAGATGATTGATCAACATGATACTTCATAAGAAAATGATAAGAGTAAGAAAGAACTCCATATCTTTCTAATTGATCATGAAGAGATTGCCTTATAGAACTTTTATTTGATTTTAGATAACCCATCTCTACCCCATAGAATTTTGAGGAGGGTATTGTAAGGAATAATATAATAAGTGATCATTTTTAGTCTTATAAGTAGAATGAAGACACTAATAAAATCCCATTAGTTGAGTTATCAAATGAATCATTTCATGAGAGCATGAAAAATCATCAACAACTCATAACTAAGGTATAAATTATATTCTTAATTTAAGGAAGATACATTTGGAATGAGTATGATTGGGTTTTGGACTCATATAGAAAACCCATGAATTTGAAGATAAAACCAAAAGTCCCAACTACTTTCTCAAGAGGCCATGAACAAGAAAATATCTTTAGCTACAAGTGGAAGTCTTCATATAGTGTAAAATGTTTAGTTAGACTCAAATCAAGACATGAAAATCAGACCTCATGGTGACAAAATGATCAAATAAGTTTTTCATTTGATCCTAGAGGAAATAATTTGATCTCAAGTTATTTGTTTTAGTGTCTTTGTCTTGTCCAATAAGTGGTCAACATAAGTTTAGTTTGTTTCTTTATTGTTTTATTATCTTATCTTATTATTTTCCTTAGGTTAGGTTATTTTTTTAGGTATAGGTGTTTTTCTTTGGTTGTCTTTGTTTGAGTCATGTTATTTTTTTGTAGTCCAATTGGTTATCAAGTCTTATTATCATGTTTGATTGATGATGTCATCATTGAATGAGTGGGTTTCCTTGACCAACAAGCTGATCAACCCCTCAAAGTTACCAAAAATGTTGACATTTTGGCCTCATAGGCCAAATTTCAACCCATAACATCAAAAACTTGCATGAAAACCACTATGAGCTTATGTATAGTGCCTAAACTATCATGGTCTCATAAATGCCTATCGAGAGTCTTTGAGCCTTGTTAAGAGTGTCATGGTATGTCATAGATTATACTTGTGAACTCATGTGTCATGGTTATCTTGAGTTAATTGGTGATATTTAATAGGTCCCCATGATGGTCATTTTTTACGTGCAAAGAGTTCCAAATGTTTTGGAGGTCTAAAAATATGGTCTTAAACATATTTGATAGTCTAAAAGATCCCTAACAGAAGTTTAAATAGTTTGACAAGTTTGAGGCTCCTATAATTCATGAGATTTAGGTTTATTTAGGTCATTTCAAGATGAGAGTGAGTCTTACTAGAAATTTTAAGGGTGTCTAAACTTCTTTTGGTTCATGATATGAAGCCTAGTGGTGTGTGTCAAGACTATTTTCCATGGCCTTTTTGTTCAAATCTATCACAATGCCTCATTATCCCTTTCAAGACCCTTAAATGACTCATATGGGTTAATATACCTTATAAATATTTATATAAATGGAATATTATAGTATTTCATTTCTTAAAAGGATATTGAAAAATTCACATCCTCATCTTATAGCCATCACTATGTGTTTCATATCCTTAAAGGTCCATTTTGAGACCCATTTTTACTTCCCACCCACCAAGTGAACCCCACACATGTCAAAATGTTTATCTCTCACTCAAATTAACATATATCCTATTTTAAAAGGTTATTTAACTCACGTTACCTCTCTCTTAATCCTTTAATGGTAGGTCAAAGCTTCAAATCTAAAGAAAATGCAAGGAGACTATTTTCATGTGTTTTCTATATGTAGTATAGACTTATATCGTTAGTCCATACAAAGGGATATTATAGGTTGTATGTGGGCTTATTTTAGATGTCTTAGTGAATTTTCATGGTATAAGGATTCAAAATAGGTCAAAATCTAAACTATATCTTCAACCTGCCTCCTTTACAACCTAATAAATATTTTTGGTTTGTAGATAGTACAAATTGGAGAGAGAAAATGGAGAATTTATCTCTTGGGTATAATAAGGGAATATATTGACTTTCCAATCCATGTAATCTTTATACAAGTTAATTTCCTATACTTTATGACCAACATCTAACATCTTGGCCACTCTAATGAGGTTATTCATCTATGCAATGGGTTGAAATGGCATTGGTTTTGATGAATATTAGAAGTTTTTCTGAGAACCAATGTTTAATGTTTATTATTAAACATCCTCATATCCCATATCTATCACACTCCACTAATGTTTCACGTGTTTAGATTGTGGGAGCAAGCAAAACTTAATGTTTTCTTCATCTTATAGAGCATAGTTTGGTTTCTCATTAACATGAGATTTAGTGCATGAGTATTAAAGTATCTGATGCTTCTTAGTTTGGATTATGATTTTTTAAGGCCATTTAAATATTTAATACCTATTATAATCAAATAATCCACCTTGAAATTAAATATCTTCTCTATGCTTATATCTCAGAACTCTGACTTCTAGTGCTAATATGTAGTGTAAGTTTCTTTACTAGTTCTTATAGAGGATCCTTAGGTTTTTTGAGATTTATACACATGAGTGATATTTTATCGATTCTATATTTTTATATCTTATATCCATCATGGCCCTATACCATAAATTAGCTCTAGGATTTTCTACAAAGGAAACCTTCATTCAACCATCACAAATCCTTACACAGACTACACACATAAAGTAGTCTCTAGTGATTGGGATTTTTAGATACCTTAAAGACCTCTGAGGATACATATGGTCCTATGAAAAGGTATGGTAATGATAAAAATAGGATCAATATCACTCCATTTCTCACAAAGAGAGTACTCATCCTAGACCTTGAAGAAACACCAACTATGACTATAGAGTTTGGGAATTATAATAGTAAGAGGAAGTCTTATGGAAAGATAAAAAGTTATAAAGAGAATATAATGATTAAACCAACATGAAAATAGAACTTAGATATTCAAAGAGATATCAGGGTACCTCTTGAATGGAGTATACTTAGTCAAAGGCATATATACATACCTACAGGCCTGACTATAAGAAGAAATCAGTTTGAATAAGAAAATCCTTTTCAAGATGTCTTGAAAGGAAGAAAGGATAAATAAATGGACAAATTAATAAATACATGTGAATAATAATTATTATGAATGTTTCCAAGAAAATAGACCTATCTTATAAATAGTTAAATAAGTCCGCGTTCATCACCAATAGGCTTCCTATGTAGACTAGTCATATGGAAGATTGAATGTGGGATGAATTATTATAGGATAAAATAGTTAAAAAGTATTGTTAAAATTCATAAACACACTAAATTAATCTAAGGGAGAAAACACACACAGTCTATCTCTCAAAATGGCTACTCCCACATGTTCAGATAGGTGTAGAAAGATACCTACAAGCAGTCATGGAAAAATAGAATGACTAAGTGATAAATGGAGTAAAATAGGGAGTTTAAGGGTGCCTATACTATTTAAAGAACCTTATTATACTATATTTCAATCAAATAATTCATTTAAGGTACTAAGGATGGGTTATTTCCATCAATAACTCAAAGAGACCTAGTCTTAACACACAAGAAGAGTAAAGGGAATATTGTATAGAAGAGTGAAATATAAATATTGAGACAAGTATCCTAAGTTTTTTCTTAAAATCCTTAAATATATAGTGAATTTTTATCCATTTAAAATTGAGGAGAAGACCCCAGGTACTAACAATGTGCTCACATTCTCACATAGCCTAGAGAGCCATAAACATGCCTGAACATGTAGTTTGGAGTTGTATACATGTTTTATGGATATTGAGGGGTTTATAATAATTGATTAGATATTTCATATGATATCAAAAAATTTCCAAAGTGGTAGTATTATTATAACATTAAAGAGATCCTAATGGCATATTAGGCTATTAGGCCTAAAACTGATGTGAAGAAATATGTATCAGAGTTGAGATCATTTATATGTTTTGGTGCTTAAATGATGTTTAAAATAACATGGAAGAAAGTGTGATGTAAATATCACAATTAATATAGGATTAATAATATCATCCATATAGATATAACATTAAACTCAGGCCCAAGGGTTACACAAGTTTGACTATGTATAAACCCTAGGCCAAAATGAAAATACATAAGGGATAGAACTAGGAAGCACATGACTAGATAATTTACTAGGAATTGGAACCATGCTGAATTATATTTTAAATTATTTCATCATAGGGTGAAAATTAAGGAGATCCTATTCATAACTCCCTACTATTGTTACACTCAAACTAACACTATTGTCTTTAGGCAGTCTTATGAGATAATGGAATAGGGTTAAAGTTTATGCAAATAAAGACAATTATAGAGGCTAGAAATAGGTGAGAAAGAGGATGTGTGATGATATTAAACCCTCAAATAATATATAGGTTATTCAAACCCTCAAACTTAAAAAAAGCCAATTAGGCCTAAAAGCTTGTTTTAGGCCTAGAAGGCCCACACCACCTTAAAACTATGCTCAAGCCATGCTAGACAAGTGGAAATAATGAAAATGTATAGGAGGTGGTTATATGTCCTATTAATATGGTTTCAATTAGTATAAATACAAATAAAGGATCAAACTAGTATTAATTCCCTACTCAAATTACACAGTTAATTTAATCCATCATTTCATGTGCTTGTATCTCCCACCACAAAGGGACTTGGGTAAAATTATATTATAAGGATTAAGGAACATATATACACTTGATATCCATGAAATATTCAATTATATTAAGGATATTAGGATTATAAACAAAGTTTAATACTATATACATGGCTAGATAGCCTGTAAAAGACTACAAACCTACCAACTTACATTCATATCTTAACACACATTTTTCATGGTAACTCAAGCTTTTAAGGAAAGTTGAAGGGGTCAGTGGAATTAATATCCATAACAAGAAGTTTTGTTTTTGAGTTCCATACTTTATGAACTATCATTAATATGGTGGACCTCCAAAACCCTCCCTAAACCCTACTATAGACTAGTCTTAGAAAAAGTGAATATTTTGACAACCAAAAACTCTTGAAAGGTTTGATAAACACCTTAAACATCTAGATAACTTAGAGGAGAGATTACACATAGTACTATGTTGTATAGACACTATAAAAAATTATTTAAAAATTATATTTTTTAAATGTTTTAAGATATTTTAAAGGTGTATAACTATTTTGAGAGATGTAAATAATTGGAGGGTGAGTTTTGGTACTTTTTTGTCTCCTTAAGTTAGTAGATTCCCAAAACTATGCTTGGAAATGCCTTTATAAGCTTCCTATAGAAAACTAATCTGTAGATATGAGAGAGGGTGACCTATTCACCTAGTTTGGAACAATTATAGTGGTTTCTTACTAAACAAATTTCATGACATGATACCGTACATAGGTTCAAGACTGAAACTCAATTATAAATATGTTTTCAAGGTCTCATATGGGCTTTCATGGCTTCAAAACACATACAGTCAGATGACTAGGCTGAATTGGCCTTTTTGGCTTACTTGATCAATAAGAGATTTTTAAAATAGCATAGAGAAGCTATTGAAAGGATAAATATAGAGATATTGTGCTTGGTAATTGGTGCATCAAAGGAGGTAAGTGCACATTTCATGGTCATATTGGAAGAAGAAGTCAGTTTCTTGACTTAGTCATATGCTTAAAAGGGGGATAGGCTATGGTATGTTTTATGATGGCCTAATTACGTCTTATTAATGTTATAACTTCTATAAAGAGGATTTATTTGACCAAATAGGGGAATATACATGATTTAAGAGTGGTTTAACAAGTCAATCATATCTTCCACTATGCCACGCCAATGCTTAAGGAGTCATTGAGGAGCCTCAATGCATGGAGACTCTTTTAGGGGAATATGTAACTGATTGTAAATAAATTTTAAATTGAATATGGTCACTGATGACATTTTAATCTCACTTCCATGTCATTTCCCCTCTTCTTCTCTCCTCATTTTTCTATATATTTAGCCTTAAGGCCTTGATTTGTATCCCTCACCTAGGTATGAGGAAAATCTATCAGGTTTTGTACTTGATAGACCTCTTAAACTAAGTAATAAAATATTGTATCTTCTCTATTATTGGTTTAAATTGAGTATATGATTGTTATAATGTGATAAGTGGTGTAAATACTTCATTAACATGTCTTTATCACACCTTTATGCTGATAATTTATCTTATGTAGATTGTATGAAGTGTCAAAGTGTTATGATCATGTTTGGAGTGTAATCTAGTTGAAATTGCTTCAAGATAGGTATCTCTCCATTCACCTACATGTAATAGTCACTCATCAAGACCTTCATATGAAATATTTTTGCTTAAGAGTTATTGGAGATAATGCTTTAGTTCATTTCTAGTTTACTAGTTTTGTTAGGAGTCCAAATTGCTTAGATGAATGTTTACATTGGTGCATGACCATCCCTTAGAGTAGATTCATTTTATGTAATTTATATCACTTTTCACCCCAATAGTAATAGGTCTTAGTGAACTGAGCGACAAGTGATGTACTAGGGGAGTTATACCCATAATCTAGATGTTTATTCTAGTTATAAGGTCACCCATGGCCTTTAGGCTATTCCCATGTTAGTTAAAGTTTGAATAAAAATTAAAAACTCTCCTTAAAATGGTGTAACTTAGGTTGATAATAATTAAATCAAAATTATATACCACTTTAGTCTTGTACATTTGAAAAATACCTATTATGGTTTTACCCTTTAGTTCTAAGACTTTCTCACTATCAAAAGGCTTGAATTCACTATATATTTATGCCAAATTACTTATCTCTTAGTTAAAACACTATTATTATGATGACCAAGCCTTTTATATTGTGTAAAATTCTTTAAACCTGATCATTATCCTTCTTTACCAATTTTGGACATGTACTTATTTTCTAACTTCCTAGACACTTGCATCCATCCAGACACCTACATCGATGTAACTGTCCCTTTTCCAACTACATATCAAGTGCCAAAAATTCATCTAATTTTAAAATTAAACATATCCTAAATGTTATCCTAAGTTATTTAGTGTGAGATATTTTTATAAGGGATTGGTATACCTCACTCATTCCTCATGTAGAAAATACTAGGAACTCATAAGGAAACTTACCAAAAACACTCAATAAATCATTAAAGTGAGAAAAAAATCCCTATCCATCCCTATTTCCATATAATTTATATGAGAATCATAACTATAGATCTAAATTACTGAAGGAGCATCCCATGATCCATATTTTCCAAGTTATAAGTAAGGTCACTATTTATACTTGCTTATTACAAATTACAACCTTATGTACATATAATCCAACATGTAGGAGATAACTAATTAATTATGAGGCCCTTTTCATAGTATTGTCTATGTAAGTAGTTCCCATTGATAGAGGGGTCCTTAGGGTAGATTAAAACCATGTGCCTAATGTACTATAGGGTTTTTTTTAATTTTTATGATCTCTCAATTATTACAATTTATTTCAAAAATTAGAATCTAATTTCCTAAATATAAATTACTCTTCCTATCCCTAAGGATGATGATAGCTACTATCCCTCTAACTAATTCCATTTATCACTTCTCCAAGGGGTAAGGTGGCCCATCCTATAATTCTAAATGAGGGTAGCCAACAAACCCTTCTTAAAACCCTAGATGGTGTGTGTATACATATTCAATCTAAAATTCCTAGGGTTTGTGTTTTTACAACATAAAAGATCAAATCACTAGTATTATCAAGTTAATAAAAGAGTTAAAAAATTAAAAAAAAAAATTAGTTCAGAGGTGACAACATTAAAAACTTAGATTACACACTTATAAAATATAAAATATGGTAGCGTTAATCTTGTGTTTGCATATTCATCTAGCAAGGTTTCATATCCAAATGAAATGATACAATAGAATAAATATAAAATAAATGATTCAAAAAGTGAGGAAAAGATTAATAAGATTCCAAGTGAAATCCTAAAGTAAATTCTTATAAATAAAGTGATCCAACTACCTCCCTTAAATCTTATAAGGATATCCAAATACTATTATGCATATCATAGAATGTATGGGCATCATACATATATCTTTTTTACATTAAATAGGAAAATACAAAGTTGTAAAGGTAGTGGTGATGATTTCATTGATACATCAACAAATAAAACCAATCACATGATGATTGCATATCTTAAAACACAAGTGAAAAATCTACAAGAAAGGGTACCAAAGGATAATTTAAAAAAACACTTTCAAATAAAAATATTAGAGAAAGAAAAGATTCAAAAGGTCAAGATAGATAAATATATGTTATAAAAATATCAATAAGTCAAAGCACAATCTAATTTTTTCATAGTGTTCAAGCAAAGATACATGACTCTTCTTTAGTCCATAATGAGATACATGTTCCTACCAATGATGACCATTTATTAAAAAAGAAAAATTTCAAGAAAGAAACTCCAATCTATAGTGTAATTGGTTGTTCATACATGGATGATAAAAAATATATATCACAAGTTTAACAACCTAAGAAGTTCCATCATTCCTATATTTATAACATAGAATATTGGTATGATCCTCATACCGCATAAGTTTGGTGATCCTAATGATATTGAATACATAGCATATGAATATGATACACATGATATAAAGCCTTCATAGAGGAATCTCCTTGATGAGTACATTGGATTATAGTGTAACTTTCACTTGTACATGGATTATTTTCTTATCCTTTCAAATATTCTAAAATAACCAAAAATAAATAAATAATTCAAAAAATCTAAAAATATTCAGCATTTACATGTTTTATTAGCTCGTTGGCATCTATGTTATTCGTTACATGTTTGTAGATAGCATATAATTTATTTATATATATACACATATGTTTCATTCACCTTTTGAGTGTGATACAGGTGTACCTAGGCACATGATATATGCACATATAGATGTTAGTCCTTCCCTCTACTCATGTCTTCAACACATTCATAGCATCTGTTTTATTTGATCATGATACACCCAAGTTATATTATTTTATGATCATTTCCTAGTATCATGTTTGAGATCATGTACTCACACATGACTTTATCCATTTTCATATATTTCATAGTGTATTTTATATGCTCTGTACATAACATTTTTTCTAACACATATCTAGGGACTAGTATGATGTTCTTATGTTGGTTTTTTATGATTTCATGCTTTAGTTTTTGTACTTCCTTGAGTATATTACCTTGATTTTTATTGTCTTACATTGAATTGATTATTTTGATAAATTTATTAGGATATATTTCTTTCATCCCCCATGCCTTTGTTTAACTATTGCTATATTTAAACATTTCATACATTGTTTTATGTAGACATTTAAATATGCCATTTTATGCTTTGTAGACATTTGAATAAGTCATGTCCCTTTGATTGTGAAATATTTGAACATGCCTCTTGTATGAGGTCTCCTTGGACCATTTACTTTTATTTTGATTTTGATTAATCTTGTGTGTGTTCTTGATTGCTTGTTGAGATTATAATATTAATATCTATATTTTTCCATTATATGTATCAAGAGTCTTAGGACTTGATGTGATCACATGCTATATACCTCATTGTAATATCTACCTATACTTCTTACTCCTATATTATATATGATCCATAAATATATTATACAATTATATTATCCTTTTAAGGTAAGGTAACTACCATTTTATACTTTTCCATGCCTCAAAATGGGGGAATTTCATATCAGCATGACATTCACATTTTTAGATTACAGTAATGGCATGTTATCAAAACATGTTATCCACACTTATAATCATTATTATATTATCCACATTCAGTGGTCACATGTCCTCTACACTTGAAATAATTTCAATTTTTTCCAAATTTCATAGTTATATGATTTAGATACACATTTATGGAAACACTCTATACATTGGTACCATTATTATACCTATGTTTTAATTTGAGACATATATGAGGTGAGTATTGATGCAAAGGTCACCTAAATTTTCAAAATCAAATCAGATTTAAAATTTCAAATACTAATATGGATTTTTATCATACCTGGGGTGGAATTTTATAGACTTTTATTAAGCCAATCTACTATAGTAGCTGGTTCACCTTTTGGAAAGGTTGAGGTGATTAAATTACTCAATCTTACCAAGTTTATAAGTTAGGATTTATTAAATCTTATAAATTCACTATACTTATAATATGGAATAATTATATCATCCATCCTCACCAAATAAATAGTGTGATTTTATGAGATCACTCACACTCGCTAGGTTATAAGTATTATTAGGATGCACGATTGAGATAAGTTCAACGGTCATCTAACAACTCACCTATTTTTAAGGTTAGGGGCATGTTTTCCTATAATATATATATATATATATATATATATATATATATATATATATATATATATATATATATATATATATACATGTATGCACTTATAGGTTTTAAAATTATCTTAATATTAAATCTAAGGATTCATAATGAATAATCTCTTCAAATAAAAATTTTAAAAGGCATGATGGTTGCATTGACACACAGGTATACTCTTGACCTTTCTCTCTTTACTTTCAAGCATTTAAAATTATTTCAATTTCAGATTTCAAACATTGATTATATATTTAAACATTCTCTTAGTTTCAATTTAGTCATAATAAAACCCCTAAAGTGGGGCTCACACAAAGATAAGGTGTGTTATACACACCCATGTACACATTTATTTTCCTTTAAACTATCAATTTCACTACTAGATTAAATGGGAAGAAAATGTAGTCACTAAATCTAAATTATTTAACACATCAGTCTTGTACATTTGGTAAATATCTATCATGGTTATACCTTCCAATTATAATATCTTACCACTATTAAAAAGCTCGGGTTCACTCTCTCTTTGTGTCAAATTGCCTATCTCTTAGTGTAACCATTATTATTCTGATGACTAGGCCTTCTATACTATGAAAGATGCTCTAAACATGATCATTATCCTTATCTACTAGTTTTTGACTTGTACCTATTTTGTATCTTCTCATACACTTGCATCTCAACCAGATGCCTAAATCAATGTAGGTGTCCCTTTTCCAACTAAATTTCAAATGCATAAAGTCATCCAATTTTCAAATCAAATGTATCCTAGAGATTATCCTAAGTGTTTTAGTGTAAGATATATTTAAAATGGATTGGTATATATATAAGATCAACCCTAATTAATTTCTCACCTATAAAATATTAGGAACTCATAAGGAAACTTACCAAAAATTATTCAATCAAACTTTTAAGTGAGAAAACCTACCATATTTGTCCCTATTTTCAATCAGTCATAGGATCAATATCCCCATATGTATGAACTATTAAAGGAGCATCCCATGAGCCATATTTTATAAATTATAAGCTAGGACATTATATGTACTTTATTATCACACATTTTATCCTTATGTGCACAAAAAATACAACATGTAGGGGATAACTACATAAGATTGAGGCCCTTTTAAGAGTATTGGTTGTGTAGGCAACACCCAATGATTAAGGGATCTTGTTGATGCCTAAATATATATCACAGATGCCTAGAGTGTTCAAAAACACTTCTTATTTTATAATTCTAAGAATTAATTTCATGAGTTGTATGTTATGATAATCCTATTACCTATTGATATAATAGAGGTAAAACAAGTGGATTGTTTCACAATATTTATAGTGTTTGGTGGTTGGGAGCCACCATGGCCAAATAACTTATATATAAAAAATATAAAATATATTATGATAATAATTGTGAATTATGATCAATAACTAATCTAAATACTAATATAAGATGGATATTTACAATGAAAATTAATCTAGAGTGATATGGTTAAAAAAAGAGGAAAAAGAAAGGTAATGCAAAGAAGAGATGTTGATCTTCATTCCAAACATCATGACAAAGTTCTAATATCATCCAACAATGCACTTAACCAATGTATGACATGAAGTAACATATGATCAAATGTTATCACACATTAGGAAAACATATAAGGAATGTGGCAAATAATGTAAATAAGATCTAAGTTCACTTTAAAGATTTACCCCTACAAGCAAACAATATTATCCCAAATGCAAAAAGAGTAAGAAAATGAAATGAACCTAAGAAATTTTGATTAACCTAGCATTGACACAAGTTAAAAACTTTGAATTTAAATGTACACATTAGGAATTCATAAGAACCATTCAAATCTAGAAGTCAGAATAAACAAGTGAGAGAAAAGCTAGGATAACAAAAGACAAACAAATTTGGACAATCTTTGTAGAATTCCTTGCTTATATTAATTACTCAAAAGTTATAATTGGATTTCACTTTGAAAAATTAGCCTTTTTATGATTGCAAATTATCATTTATAGGATGAAAGGAAGCATGTTGGTCAGTCTTATCTAATTACAAAAGTACAAGTGTTAGGACAACTGTCATTTCCATGAATGTTCTAGAATACACTAGACTTTCCCAAATGGACTAATATATAGGTAATGTGTTTTTCAAGCTACACATGCCTTTAAAAATAGAATATTCCACTTAAAAAATATATAATGTCTATATGAAAAAAGAATATTCTTACTTTAACTATGCTTTAGAACCCTAGTACTACTATAGACTTATGCCTTTCTTATAGGATCTTCATTCCATAATGTTATTCATTGATCAGCTAGAGGTTAGTAATGTGTCTTATGATTATCTCTTTTCCTGATCTCCCAAGTTATTGAGGTCTTTATTAGCTCTTTTCAAATCCTATTTCATGATCCAAAAATTTATTATCTTCTCCCTAGCCTCTATCTTCTCTTGACCTTGGTTTCTCACCTCCTGTTTGAAATGAGAAGTCTTATTATTGAACTCCTCATCAGTGATGAGGCTCAAAGGTCTAAGTGAACTAGATTTATTAATTAAGCTATCCAACATGTACAATAATTTTTATTCTTATTTTCTAAGGTTTTGTGAAATATCCTCTATTTACTTAGATTTGCAACTCAAGGATTTGATTTTATTAGTGAGGACCTTGATTACATTCTTGACTTGGTAGCTCAAGGATTTCCATTGGCTAACTTAGCTTGTAACTATTATGCTTTTTTTATTCACTACTTATTGCCTAGTTCTAACTAATTTTAAGAAATTTAACAAGTCAATTATGATGTCCTTGTATATCTTGAGTTTGTCTTCTTGGTTTGACATGATGGTAGTCTCTTTTAAATTTATGTAGATATCAAAATTACATCACACACATGTGCATAACTCCAAGTGTCAAAACCCAACATAAGCCCATTTTAATAATAAAAATTAATGTCCCTAACCCATACTCTTACCCCTCACACATTTAATTAATTTAAAATACTTAATTAAGCTATTTAAAAACCCATGTTGCCATCTTGCATGGCCACCTTGTCGTATGACTAATTCTCACCTAATAAGTCACCTCAAGACCTGGTCCCCTCATCCTAACTACCCAAGACTTATTCCCACTTCCAAACTAAATTCCTAAATAATTAATTCTATCCTAACCTCTTATTTTTACCATTTTATAATGGGTATCACACTTGGCATGAATAAAAATAGAAAATAGGCCAAAAATAGTAAGGTTTACCTATTTTAGGGCTGTCAATGTCGGTCAACCCATGGATAAAATCGATGGGATCATCGATGTTGAAAATATAATCCAAGCCCCAACCTAAAGTTTAGGGTAGTAGAAATTAATAAAATTGATTCTTATGACATCCAAGCTTTCAACATTCTATTTTCAACATCTTAGCTTACAATCACCTTATGTAAGTTAATCACAATCAACAACTAAGATCTTGAGGACCAACAACACCTTCTTATTCTATTTGTTCAAGCATTAAGGTTTAGACTCCTTGATAAGGACCATCAACCTAGTACTTATCATTCAGTGACCACCAAAGCTAAGTACATCACTTATACTGTAGGTCATTTAAACATTTATTCTACTATTCTTCTTTATATCTACTTTACATTACTTTACACACTTATAACTATGCCTCATAAGGGAGGTACAAATATTCCTCACTTATTTCCCCTTAACCTAACAATACTAAACCTCTAACCAAACCTACCCAAGTCATAATCTCTCTCTCATAACTCTCCCAACCTCCTTGACCTGATCCAAACCATTTTCCAAACTCAAAAAAACCTTCTATACATTCTTATACAATTATTTCCCCTACCGACCTCGACAACCTAACTGAAATTAGTCACCTCACTACTGATCTTAGAAATATAACTAATATCGGTCACTCCCCTATTGACAATAGTGATTGTGGATTCACTAGCCTCTTCAAAACCTACCCAAACAACTTCTAAAATACAAATAGAATACCTCACATGTACCCTATCACTCTCTATTGCATATATGTTATTAATAACAATAATATTATCTCTTTTTAACTCTCTTTTTACCTCTATTTTAGTTATTTATTATTATTTTATCTCTCAAAAGTGGACTATCATCTCTAATGAAGTTTCACACTTCCTAGAATAAGGATGTAGCTTGGCAGCCTACTTATTTATCTACTAACAAACATCTTATGGTAGTGATTTATTACTTATAGGTAATCCTCCCTAGCCAAAGAAGAGTGCTCATAGTGTTTGTATACACTACACAAACAAAATATAGGTTTATTCTAATCACTTATCCCCATCCTTATTTCTATTTTCTTTTAGACTTAAAATAGACAAAATTTAGAGAAACATTTTTGGCATGCCTGGTGGGACCTTGGATTTTTCCTTGGGTTCATTTCTTGTTTTAAACGTTCATATAGGTGCATTATAGTCAAATTTTCATTTCTTACACTTCCTCCTTCTCTTTTCTCTTAGAAATGAAAAATTAAATATCTTATTCTCTGTTTAAAAAGTATTAAACTAAAATTTTCTTTATTTTTTCCTTGCCTCTAAAAGCAATTTGTCATTTTATTTTACCAAAAAAAAAAGAGATTCTCTTCTTTACTTCCTCTTGCATGCACATTAGGATAGTGAAATTCAGACTCTTCCTATTTCCTCTCTCTTTTCATTTGAATCTAAACATTTCAGATCTAGGTTTAAAACTTACTACATTTCATAGTTTGCTTGTTGCATATTAACTCACCTAGTTAATTACAATTTTTTTGAATAAATCATAGTACACCTATGTTACACAACCAAATCACATTCACATAAATTAGCATCTAAACTCACCTGAGAAAAGTCCTATCAGGATTTAATCACCTGGTGGATCACCTTACCCTACCTAACCATCCTACTTGGATTTCACCACCAAGGGGAGAACCCACTCCATTATCTGGCAGAGTATAATCTCTAGATATAAGGTATATTTTAGCTAAGCGGCTTGGCTTGACTCTTGGTTTATGAAGTGAAGAGAGAAATCTCCTATAATAAGCCATATACCTAGTCTAATAGAGGTTCCTCTTGAGCACTAAAACTAACCTGAAACTAACTCTAGATTACTTTTTAGTACCTTTAATAACCAAATTCTCTTCTCACTATCTGATTAAGGCATAAGCCAACATGAGACACAAAATTAATCTCTAGGACTTAATAGTTATTGGTTGAATGTTTTTTTATGATTTTCAATTGCCTTCTATATTTTTGAGTTGGTAAGGATGTTTTTCTATTGATTCACAAAATCAATACTATTTCTAAAACTTAGTTTATATAAATTTTTATCTTAGGTTTTCTTAGTGCTATTACTTCTTACATAAAACTTTTACATCTACTATTTTAACTAGTTTCAGCCTATGATTTCTTACAACATAAAATTTTCCATCTCTCAAGATTTCATAGTGATTGACATCAGTTAACCCTACTGATATTGGTAGACTTACCTACTGACATTAGTTATTCCATTGATGTTAGTGAACTATTCCTACTGATATTGGTCACTTCCCTATCAACATTAGTGACCGTGTAATTCTATCTGCTCAAAACAATAAGTTAAAATAACCCATTTACCTACACTCAAACCTATTTTTTCTTTATTCTATTTCAAATATAGGGTAGAAAGACTATTTAAACCTCCTCTTTCATGGTATTGACATGAGCTCAAGCCAAAATTCTTGCTAATTATGCAATTTGGCAACCACTTCCACCTTCCCCTCTCACTTTTGATTCTATCATGGAGCATACTTTAGATATAGAGAATAATCCTAGACCTAACCAAATTCCCATTATACCTAAGGGAGATCAAGATTTTGATAAATTTCTTGATCACAATGTGACAGCCCTTCAACATTACCTTGCTATGAGTTAAACCCGTAATTCTTTGAGTGACCCAATATATGGTATGCCAACCTCTTTAATGGAGACAACCTTAGTTTCAATTACCTCCACTATTTTACCCATGGTTACCCAAACCACCACTTTGATGAATAACCCAACTATAAACAATGTTCAAAATATAGCATCTCCAACTACCCAATCCCACCTAAACCTTGGTGTAACTTCCCTACTTTCATAACCACAACTAGTTCAGCCAAGTCACACCCCATTCCATAATTTAGTGGTACCTATTCCATCCACCCTCACACCTATAATTACCTAATTTATGACTCACCCTTCATCTAATATAACCATGTTATTAATTCAACTTGTATTAAAAACAACCAACCAAGCATAGTCTCCAACCCAATGAGACAAGTCCATTTTCTTTCCACACCTCAGCTTATGACTCATTATCCTTATGTTGTCCCAACATAACCTTAGAAAGCTATGTCATACACTCTTTATTCTTCTTATTATCTTCCCTATAACTTAGGAGGTATCCCATAAACTAATCCCCCTTTAGACCTCATTAAGATGCTAATGGATAAAATGTCTAATCTAGAGACATCCATTTTTGTTCAAAGAATGTATTATCTTATGATCAGATATGTAATGAACCAATCCATCCTTCTATGCCTATTTTCCCTTATCCAAGTCAATGGTAAATCCCTAAATTTACTTATTTAAAGAGTAAAGAGGACTCATAATAGAACTTGTGAGCATTTAGACATGCTTGTTATTTAATAGGGCATGCTGATGCATTACTAATTCACAATTTCCTTATGTCTCTTTCAAGTGATACCTTGGATTGGTATAGTTATATATCTTAGCACTCCATTTTCTCATTTACCTAACTTTCACAAATATTTTTATACCATTTCTCTATTAACATTTCTAAGAAGGTTTCTATAATAGACCTTTATTCTATCAGACAATTTGATGATGAGTCTATTGCAAATTTTGTCATTCATTAGAGAAGCTTGATCAATCAACTATCCTTCTCCTTACCTCAACCTAATCTTATTGATATTTTCTCAAGAGCATGTGCTAATAACATCTCATCCACACTCTAGGTATAAAATTTCCACACATTTGATTAATCTTTTAGAATGGCACGAAAACTCAAGGTTCACACTATAGATGAAGGCAAAGTCAAGTTGCATAGTAAGAATCCCAATACCAAGTCAAATGACTCCTCCTCTAAAAATTATCCTTCTAACCAAAAGGATAAAGGATTCACCAACATAGTGTTTGTTAAGTCATCCTCTTCCACAACTACAAACCAATTGAATTTTTTGACTTCTTAAAATCTGACCAAGCAATTCCAATAATAGTATGAACAAGACAATACACTCCCATTGAGGAATCATATACATCCATCTTAGAGAAACTATTACAAAAAGGTGTCATAACCCTTCCTCATATTAAACCTCATATATAGTTCAACCCTTCTTTTCCTATCCCAACCTGGTACAAATAAGATGAGTTTTATGATTACCATCGAGTTAAAGGCTAAAACTCTAATAATTGTAAGACTCTGAAGAACATCATACAAGATATGGTTGATAGAGGTGATCTCATCTTGGATAATCCTAACATACCTCCTAATAAAAGTATGGATATGTTTAAACACCCTTCTCTTCACCATTCACCAAATCAAAATATTATCCAATCCACAACTAACTCAGGTGATCATAATATCCATATAGTTAATATGGTCTTTCCTTTATCTTTAGTTTAACCTACCCCTTAATAGGAGATATCTATTTTATTGAATCCTCCCCCATATTTAGTGGCATCTATTTTTACCATTCTTCCTCCTTAGGTGGAAGATCCTATTTCACCAATTCCACTCCCTCAAGAGGAAGAGCCTCATTTACCACTCCTTTTTCCACTTGAGGATCATGTAATGTGAATTTTGTTTGCACCAATATTACCTATATTATTATTACTTGAATACCACACCCTACCTGTTCCTCAACCATATGTTTAAGGGAACATCATTCCTACATTATACCCTCTTAAAGAACCTTATTCACCTACTTATCCTCCAGCTATATAGAGTGGTACCCCACCCACTTCACCTTTGTACCTAGAAGAGTCCATATCATCTACTCCCATAATAGACGAGAAACCTATTATGCCTATTCTAATTGCACCACTCTTACCCCTTATTTTAACTATGGAGGATAATACTTTATCCATGCCTCACACACATATTGAAGGAGCCATAATAGCTATTATTTACCCTCTTGAATAACCTACTTCACCTACCTCCCTTCACCCATGGCAGACCAAGTCTCTTCTCCCATCTTTGTCGAAGACGGTCCCATTATGATTCTTTCTCATCTTTGGCTCGAAGTAGTAGAGAAAAATAATTTACCTCTTTCTAAAATACCAAAAACTTCTAAAAACACAACTGTAAGGCCTACGTCAACTTCAACCAAACCCTTCTCACATTTGGTGAAAAGTCTAGAATTTATTGACTCCATGAAGCTTGACCATGTGGTATTTTGGGACTAGCTTAAAACTTTATATCCAAAAAAATGAATGTCAACCTTTAATACCAACCCATTTACTACCCTTTACCCTAATATCTTTGAAAAATATATAACTTATTCACCAAAAGCACTTGAATTTTATCCATCTATGTCAGAATCCTCAACCTCATATGAATTTGTTACATTAAAGTAGATCAAGCCCTTAGGTGTATGCCCCATTTATAATTTAACTCATCCATAGGTGAAATTAGATTTAACTCCTCAACCACAAGTTGGATTTTCTCACCCTAAAATATATAATAATGTTAAGCCTCCTAGATCTCGCTAATCCCTTCTTCAACCCTTAACTTTACTATCTATTTTGGGGCCACACCCTTCTACTTTAGTTGGAATATCATCTAACCAAGACAAAAAAAATGTTAAGCTACCTCCACTCCTACCTTTACCATTTGGTAGGCCTCTCACATCCAACACTAAGAAAGTGATAGAAAAACATTTAATTCTACCATCACCAAACAAGAGACCACATAAAATTGCCTATTCAACACTAAAATAAAAGGTGTCCACTCCTATTATCACAACAAGCATGAGCCCACTTGTAGGCTCTCAAATATTTTTTTTACATTAGTTATTATAATCTTAGATAATAACTCTTCCTCCCATTAAGCCTTATAGTCCTCTTGGAATGAAGACATCTCAGTTTGATGATACACAAGTGTGTTTATATCATCATTCACCTAGACATGATACTAAAAATTGTAAATCATTCATAGTAGTTATTCAGTAACACTACAATGTTGACACTCTCTTTGATGATACTACCATTAATTTCCCTATTATTCTACCTTTGGTATTTATAGTGCCTCCTACTATTCCACCTAAATTCAAACCTAAATATGTCATCATAACCCCTTTGCCACCTCCTTCACCAACTTTTCAAATCAACATAGTTAATGTGGCCACACTGTCATAAAACTAAAAAGATAAAGCTAAAGAAAAGGTCACTGCTCCTTGGACCCATCCCTTCACCAAAGACACTCCCCCTAATAATCTTAAGATTTACATCTTGGGTGTTCCTAAAACAACATCTTTAGACATTATTCAAAGCTTAATGGTGAAACAACTTCACCAAACCCCTATGAAAATGTCTTTGTATGAGTTAATCCAAAACTCATCCCAACACCATCAAGCTTTGATTAGTGCTTTACATGTGATTAAGGTACAATAATATGATTTCTAACCTCTTGTAGCTTTGGTCAGATCCCTTAATTCTATCTCCTTGATTTGTTTCAATGATTCAAAATTTCTACTTCAACACCCTAAACATTAGGATTCTGCCCTTTTTATTATTGCATATATTGATCAAACTCATATCAAGAGAGTTATGATAAATGTGGGATATAGTATTAATATTATTTACACCCATACCCATAAACATCTAGCCCTTCCTGATAATTGCATGTCTCAAACTGATGTGGTACTCCATTCTTTTAATGATACTACAACTATTATGGTGGGAATTATTATCTTACATATTTATGTAGGTCACCACGCAATTCCTAAGCTCTTCTATGTTGTGGAAGGAGATTTCCAATATAAAATACTACTTGGATGACCTTGGATATGTGTTATGTCATGTGTACCCTCAACTTTGCACCACTATCTCAAGTTCGAACATGATGGACAAGTACATGTTATACCTATTGACCCACCTACATTTAGAACATGTAATATGACCTATAGTCTAAATTATGTTCTCATCCCATTGAAAACATCATGTTCCTCTCATAATTCTTCTAAAGCTTCCATAATCTCCACTCTTATGGTTACACAAATACCAACAACACAAATTCCTAAAAAAGATCTTATGGAGGAGACCTTTTAATGTTTGTCACTCGGTGAATATTATTTGTTGACACTCAACATGTTTTATACTCCACAAGAGTATGGAAGGATTCACATGCACCCAAATTATGATCCCCATATTGGGATGGTCAGCCCTTATGGGCCTCCTAACCTTCAAACCAATTTCACATATGGGGCAATTGATCAAGCTCCCACTATCATCAATCCATCTTTACCACACCCATTTACTTGTGACTTCTCTTTCCTGAGTAACCCTAGATTTTATCACACCTATCTCTATAGGTGTGCCTAGAAATGATTTAGTCTGGGTCATTACGAATAAGGTATCCATATGCCTATTGAATATCTTACTAGCAACACCATTTAAAATGCCAAAAAGAGGCATGGGGTGGGATATGATGAACCAAATAAACTCACTAAAACCTCCCATAAACCAATTGTCAAATAAATAGTCTCTCCTTCTCCACCTTCTTCTCCATCATCACCTATAGAATCAGAGGTATCTATACCTCCTAATTTTTTTAATAAATACCATCCATTTGGGGCCTCTTACCTATCACCAGGGTAAGGAAACAAGGTCCCTTCCTCTCGTTCATCTTGAAATACTTGATAAATACTCCTCCATTATTAACACTATCTAATATCAATATGATGATGAAATTCTCACCTACATGGGTGCAGATGATTCTTATTTCTAATGATCACTCCCATACAAAATTCAATCTATGTTAAATGAATCAACCATTAACATCAAATTGCCCTCCCATGATAACCCTCACATCCTCAAGATTGGCCAATCTTTATATTCCTTTGAGCAAGCTGATTATGCCACATTTCTTAATGACCATAGCCAAGCCTTTCCTTGGTCTTATAATTACATTCTTGGCATTGACTTCTCTATCATCACCCATAACATTTTCACCAATAGAGTTGTTAAACTCATTAAGCAGAAACTTCACAAAATGCATCTTTGTATTGCTCTGCTTGTCAAAGAAGAGCTCTAATGCCTCCTTTTTGTTAACTTTATCTAACCCATCGACTAGCCATAATGGATTTCAAATATTGTTCCTATCATAAAATTAACTATGGGAATCTACATTTTCATTGACTATCATGATTTAAATCTCACCTATTTAAAAGAGTATCGACCAACTTGTTGATCTAATGACTAGTCATGAGATGATATCACTTATGGATGAATTTTCTAGATATAATCAAATCCTAATTTATCCTAAGGATCAACACAAGACAACCTTTATTACCCCATGGGGACTTTTTGTTATCAGGTTATACCTTTTAGCCTGAAAAACATTGGTGCAACTTACCAATGTGCCATGACCTACATTTTCCATGATATCCTACACAAAATTATGGAAGATTACATGGATGACTTACTCAACAAGTATAAACTTCATCAAGAACACTTGAAAATTCTCAAAACTATATTCACTCATCTCCTCTAATATAATGTTTGACTAAACCCAAAGAAATGTGTTTTTAGTGTTCTTTTTCGTAAACTCTTAAGTTTTATCATTTCTCTTCATGGTATCAAGTTCAATCCTACTAAGGTTAGATAAATCCTAGAAATGAATCCACCTACTAATATCAAACAACTCCATAGCCTATAAGGTAAACTTCAATCCATTCACTGCTTCATTTTCTAGTTGTCAAATCGCTGCCAACCCTTTCACCATCTCCTCAAAAAGGATGTCTCCTTCAATTAGAGTATATATTGCTAGGAAGCCTTTGATTCACTTAAAAAATACCTCCTTTCCCCACTATTTTTTATTCCACCTAAGGAAAATCAATCTTTCTACCTACACATATCCACAACATTCCATTCTCTAGGTGTTATGATTGCACATCGAGATGACCAACATAAAGAGCAGGTGGTTTATTACATAATTCATACACTTATTGATTATGAGACTTGATATATACACACTAAAAAACTTTGCCTTGTGTTTTTATTTTATACCTCTAAACTTCACCATTATCTCCTAAATCACAAAACCTATGTGGTTACCCATACTAATCCCCTCAAATACATGCATTCCAAACCCTATCACAACCAACATGTAGCTCAATGGATCATTATTCTTACTAAATTTGACTTAGATTTCATTCAAAAAAAATCTATTAAAGGGAAAACAATTGTTGACTAGTTAGTTGTTACCCCTTTACCTGACAATCAACCTTCAAACCTTAAATTCCCTGACGAATCTATTGTAATTCTCTTCACTGATGACATCTTCTATCAAATGATGATGTTCTTTGATGGATCTAAATGACAACATGGTGGGGGTATAGGGGTCATTCTTATTCCTCTAGATGGTGAGCCTATGCCTTTGTCATTTAAATGATATTTTGAATGAACTAATAATATGGTTGAATACGAGGCTTTGATTCTAGGACTTCAAATAGCTCTCTTCTTGAGTATAAAATCCATAACCATTTTTGGTGATTCTTAGCTAGTGGTTAATAAAGTTAATGGTTACTACCTATGCAAAAATGAAATTCTACAGTGGTATAAGCATCATGTAGATACACTCTTGGGATCATTTGACTCTTATCTCTTACAAACTATTCCTTTATGTACAAATAAGTTTTTTGACACAATGGCTTCAACTGCTTCACACATAACCTCTTCATCCTCCAATTTGAGAATCTATGTCACCATGCATCATTTAACATTACCCTCCTATGTCCCAACTAACATCTTATTTATCAAAAATGTAACAAACAACCCACAAGACTTATGGTACAAAAAACTCATGGATTATTTGTCCTTCTCTATTACCCCTCTTGATCTCTCCAATAATGGGAAATGGGTCTTCATAAAATGTGTTGTTCACTACACTATACTTGAGGGACTTCTCTATAAGTGAAGTTTTGATGGTCTTCTACTTATATGCCTAACTAGTACTGAGAATCCCTTTGCTATTAATGAAGTCCATGATGAGATTTGCGGTAGAAATTTCAATGGTCACGTAGTTACTAGATGTATCCTTTGGCTTGGCTATTATTAGTACACACTTCATTAAGACTATGTTGATTACATTCAACATTGCGTCAAGTGTTAACAACATGATAACTTCCTTCATGTTCCCAGTCATGCATTACAAGTCACCAAAGACTTTTGGCCCTTCTCTCAATGGGGCTTATATCTAATCATAGAGATTAACCCTCATTCATTTCTCTTTCATCATTTTATCATTATTGCCACTAAATACTTCACCAAGTGGGTCAAGGATATCCCTCTCATCTCCACTAAATTTGATAAAATTATTGAATTCATTAACCATCACATCATCTATCATTTTGGTGTCCCTCACAAGATTATAATAGATAATGGTAAGTTTTTCAAAAATCATACTATTCAAAGTCTTTGTGATGCATTTGGAATCAAATTAAGCTTCTCATCACCATACTATCCCCAAGCTAATGGACAGGTAGATGCTTATAACAAAACATTGACCAAAATTCTCATGAAGGTAGTCAATGATACGGGCAAGGATTGGCACACACACATTCATTTTGATTTATGGGCTTACCGTACTAACATTCTAACCCCTATGGGTGATACACCTTTTTCATTGGTATATGGGATAAAGGCTATTTTGCCTCTTGAGGTCTAAATTACTTCTCTTCGCATTTATCTACATGACATACTTACTAATGATGACTTTTGACATGAATGTTTGGTCCAACTTGAATTGCTTGATGAGTGCCATCTCATTTCCCTCAATCACCTCCAATTTTATAGATCATATCAAACATGCTTATAATAAAAACCTCAAAGAGCAATATTTCAATATAAGAGATCTCATCCTAAAATAAAATCAACATGTGATGAACATGGAGAGAAGCAAATAGGGTAATTTTAGTCCTAATTAGTTTGGAACTTATATGATAACTCACAAGTATGGCTCAAGAACTTATCATTTATCTTCTCTTAAAGGAAGGCTAGAACCTGAGCCTTTAAATTCCTTACACCTATGACCATTCTTTTATTAAATAAGTGTCACTTTACTTTGTATTTAACTTGAGCTCATCCCTTGAGAATTCATATTACATTCATTTCCCTTCCTCTTAACCCTTATACCTATACACTTAGTTAACTTACATAGTGAAAAACTCCAAAGCCTCTATAGTCTTGTCCATGACTAAAATAAAAAAAAAATGGGATATTTGAAAAAAGTTATAAAATCTCAAGTCATGATTTTCAACATAGACTACTCCCTTGAAGGATATTTGTGTAACTTCCCTTTTGTACTATCAATAGACTTCTCCCTTGAAGGACATCTATTTTAAATTAAAAACAAATGCTTAGACCACTCCCTTGAAGGATGGCTAAGTCAACATTTGTTCTCAAAGGGAAAAACATTTAAATGTAAAGAGCTCCTCATAGCTTTGCATGAACTTACCCCATACAAAATCCCATTGTAGGCTTCCTGCATTAATCAGCTTACACACACACACAAAAAGCTTTAAGTCATGGACATGCCTATATTAGCTCTTAGGTCACCCACAAAAGGGACATATCATTTATACTTGGTAGGTTATGCTACCTAAAGCTTTTTTTCCTCATTTTACCCTTTTACCCCTCATACTCTTTGAAGGGACTATGAATCTCACTTAACATAAGGTAAACATGATGCTTCTCTAATAAACATAATGGTTCAAGGATATAAGGCATGAAAGAGGCTCATTTTCCTAAGCCTATTTATGTTTTAAATTATGGTCTTTACCAATGCACGAGCATTCTACCTCATTATTTTCCCATCCACATCACATGTCAATATCTCTATTTGAGATGAACAAAAACTCTCATACCAACACTAACATAACCAATCTATTTATTTTATGCATACACCATCACAAATATGGAAAATGCTGAAATAAACTAACATAACTAGTCTATTTATTTTATGACTACACCATCACAAATATAGAAAATTATGAAATAAAATAACATAAAAAAATTATTCATTTTAAGCATACACCATCACAAATATGGAAAAATGCTAAGATAAAACTAACCAATAAACTATGCATATACCATCACATAAATGGGAAAGGCTAGTCTAACTCAAATAACATGATCAACATTAACATCTAAATTAACATAGCATATCATAATCATCATCCATATCATCATCATAATCACAAGAAATACATCTCAAATAAACACATGGAAAAAAATGAACATATCATATATATAATATGTGATCAAAGTACATGTTCATCATCTACATCATCATAAAATCATATCTCCCTCAAAATGTACATCTCAGATCTTCAGCTCACAAGCCGGTATACATGTAACATATATAATCAAAACTAGTAACCTTTGACACTCAGGGTCTTTAAGGATCTCTACATGGTTTTGAGGAAGTAGTGTCATCACCACTCTCCACCCATCTATGTCTATATGAGATAGAATATATCACACATGACATCAACCTCTTTTGCTCTCTAAACTCTAAATATCTTTATATCTATGGTAAATCTCTAATTTCCCTCTCATAGTAGGCAATCTCATCTAGGGTAGTCAAATATCTCACTATAGATATAGTCTATGGAGGACCCATAGCACCTGATGATGGCCCATCTTGTACTAATCCCTATGGTGGTGGAGGAAGAGGAGTATCTTATCCTGCTACTCTCAGACTATCTCTCTCTACTATCACTATAGTCAACTAACCTATAAAATAATCACCTAGCCCTATAGTGCTACAACCTAACCCTGTAGAGCCCTAATCTAACCTTGTAAAATCACCACCTACCTATATAAGGATAAAAAATGTGCCTAGGCTATCTCTCAAGTTTGTGCTACTACATCTCAGGCCTACACCATTGTATCTTAGGCTTGTATCACTACATCCCTCTCTCTAACTAACCCCTATAAATTTAGTGGTGGCCTCCTAACCTCCACCATCAGATGTAACCCTACCCACCAAGATGTATAATCCATTGTACACCTTGGGTCCCCAACACTTGGCTCTAATGGTAGCTCCTCAAAATTTTTCCCATCTATCTCCTAAGGTAATGGTATGGGTGCCTTTATGTCATCCTACCTGTATCAAGGGAAGGTAGGTAGAATATCCTATAGTAGCCCAAAATACCTCCTAAATAATTCCATAGGTACCATCTCCAACTCACTGGCCCATTTCCCCTTGACCCATAGTGAACTCTATAACCCAACAAGCTACTCTGCCTACCCTTTAAAAACTAGGTATGTCAGATACAGTCTCCAAAAAATATCTATAGGGATCAAGCCCTTGATCATGCACCTATAGTAGGCAATGTCTCACACCACACTATCCACTCATGTCTATGCCATCCCCTCTCTCCACCATCTAAAACCAACCCTAAATCTAGCTAGGATAGTGGTAGATAACCCCAGTGGTCATGTCACCATGATGTGCTCATATGCCCAAGAATGAAGTAGATGACCAACATATAAACTATATCATCGTCACATCCTCAAACCCTATAACTCTTTATATAACTATGCCAAAAATACTAGACCCTAAGGAAAAACAATCTACTACTCAACCATCTATGTAAGCACACCTATCAAAGGAATTAAAAATCTCCCTCCATCTGCATCTAGTAATGCATACACCATGATCTCAATCATCATCAAGATGCTCAAACAATGCTGCTCCTCGTCAGCCATATATAGTGGATCATATTCAAAACTCATAGAGTGGTAAGTCATCTCATTAACATTCTCTCCATATAAATTGACCATGTGTATATTATACTCCTCTCTCAAGTATGTAAAGAGATCCTAACCCTAAAGTGGTAGCTATAAAATCCTATACACATCCTTCTACGTCATTATCAACTCTCTAGATAGCAAATGGAAAGTTTTGGTGGTATGATACCACCTCTAAATCAATGATATCATTAGAGACACATCCCACATGACTCGATAGTACCATCAAACTCTTCTTAATCCCATGGCCACCATATGCTCCCACTCATATAGAATGACATCCCTCCTAATACATGTCAATAGCCTTGGCAGATGATCTCATAGTGTCAACTCCATCCTCACCTGCATCCATACACACAAACAACTCAATTCACATACCTTTTAATCTACTCTATCACCACCTTTTTCCCTTCCCACTAGGAGAACTACATTGGTTTGAGGCCCTAAATTGGGCTATGTAGGAAACACTAAGATGACATGGGGTCTTCTAAGGTCAACTTAGCCATATACCCACCTCACTAACTACCCTAGGCTTAACTATCTCTCTCTCTACATTACTCCTACCTGCCTATCCCAAATCTATGCCTCATAGCTTATATTCTTGACTCTTGACACTATGACCTATATTTTAATCCGTAGACCTCTTGACCCATCTCAACTTACCCTATTCCCTAAACACACATTTTTAGATCTTTTTCCTAGGTTCTGGGAGAACTATATTGGCCTAAGGCCCTAAATTAAGCTATATAGGTAGCACTCAGATGACACATGGTCTTTTAAGGCTAGCTCAGCCATTAGGCTAGCTGACTACTTCCACTAGAGATCCAAAATCCACCCTTTCTCTTATTTTGCTACTTTTTATCAGTCAATAATGTTAGCATTAAAGCCAACATCATTGGTTTATTGACCTATATAATGTCCAACATCAGCAATAAACTATCGACATCAATATCATGTCAGTCGATGTTGATCGACCTCACTAATGTCAATGACTAGTTCAGCCCCAGGGTCGAATAATCTAGATATAACCTTACCTAGTTCCCCTAAAAACCTACCCATAAAACCCCCTAACTTATCTTATAACTACCCTAACATACTTTCTACCCCTCCACTAACATTATCCACACCCTCACCTCTCATTTAGCCTAAAAATTACAAATACCAAATCAAACTAATGTAGGCTTTTACCTCATCTCTATGTCTCCTCCTAACTGACACCACAAGCTCCTATGGTTGTGTACCTCCCACTAGGTCCCCTCCTTGAGCTACCATCTCAAATTGTTCTCAAGTTCTATTTCTTCTCTCCAATCATAATGTTATAAATGAGTTTGATTAGCTACCAAACCCCCCTTTTATTAGGTTTGGTCAACCATTAACATCGACATTCTTAACCTAATATACTGATGTCAGTGCTTACACCTATCAACATCAGTAACATTTCCTTAATTTTATTGATGTTAGCACTTTCTATTATCTATATCAGCAAATGAAACCAATGTCAACACCATTCCTAAAATGTCTTTACCAACCAAGCACTCTCAAATTTTCAAAATTTACCCATACACTAGGGTAACTTAAGATCATATATATCTCCCCTAACCATGACAAAAGGAAATTTAAGATCACTTAAATATTCACCCATGATGACTTTGATTAGAGATCATGAATATTTCCTTACTCATTGACCCTTTTACACCACCTTAGCATTATTTGTCCTAACTCCTTATGCTATTTCACTATAGTTGGCTATTATGTACATGCATGTATATTAGGTGTTTTAGATGGCAATGGCACCCATCCTATCACCCTCACCCTTTTATGTTTCCCAAGGACACTTCCTACCTCAGATACCTAAGACCATTAACCCTTAGAGCTATAGATTTGATTATTTTAACCTATTAGCCATCACTTATAAGCTATGATTTGGTTATTTATATTCAAGTCCTCCTTAACCTTTCTTATTCTTGACATGGATGACTATTGCTCATTATGGTATATGTATACATAGTGATACTCAATTTTCTAACATTAACATGATTACCATTTTATTAAATTGGTACCTGATTCTAATTTCTCCTCCATCAATTCTCATTTTGAGGGGGGATACCTCATCTAATACTTGGAGCATCTAACTCCTATTTTTGTCTTAAAAAATGTCATTACAAATTATAAGAGAAAAAGGGGAAAATGTAGACACCAAAATTACATCACACACATGTGTGTAACTCCTTATGTCCAAACCCCCCTTAAGCCCATTATAATAATTACAAATAATCTCCCTAACCCATACTTTTACCCCTCACACATTTAATTAGTCTAAAATACTTAATTAAGTTAATTAAAAAACCCTATTGCCACCTTACCTAGCCAGCTCTCCCTATGACTAATTCTCACTTGATAAGTCACTTGAAGACCTAGTCCCCTCATCCTAACTACCCAAGACATATTCCCACTTCCAAACTAAATTTCTCAACAACTACTTCCTTTCTAACCTCTTATTTTTACCATTTTATAACAAGTATCACACTTGGCATGAACAACAACAAAAAACATGCCAAAAATAGTAAGGTTTACCTATTCTAGGGCCATTGATGTTGGTTAACCCATGATTAACATCAATGGGATCACCAATGTCATTAATATAAGCCAAACCCCAACCTAAAGTTTAGGTCAGTAGAAATTAAGAAAATTGATTCTTACAACATCTAGGTTCTCAGCATTCTATTTTCAAAATCCTAGATTACAATCACCTTATGTAAGTTAATCACAATCAGAAACTAAGCTCTTAAGGACCAAAAACACCTACTTATTATCTCTATTTAGGCATTTAGGTTCAGACTCCCTAGTAGGGACCATAAACCTGGTACTTATAATTCAATGACCACCAAATCTAAGTACATCACTTCTACTATAGGTCATTTAAACATTTATTTTTCTATTCTTCTTTATATCTAATCTACATTACTTTACACACTTTTGACCATGCCCTATGATGGAGGTACAAAGCTTCTTCACTTGTTTCCCCTTAACTTGGCAATACCAAACCTCTGACTAAACCTACCTAAGCCATAATCTCTCTCTCATAAGTCTCCCAACCTCCCTGACCTGATCCAAACCATTTACCAAACTTGGAAAATCCTTCTATAAGCTCTTATAAAATTATTTCCCCTACTAATCTCAAAAGCCTAACCAACATCAGTCACCTCACTACTGACCTTGGTAGTATAATCAATATCAGTCACTCCCCTACCGATGTCAGCAATTATGAATTCACTAGCCTCTTTAAAACCTACCAAGATAACTTCTAAAATATAAATATAATACCTCACCTATACCCTATCACTCTTTTTTGCATACAATTTGTTAATAATGGTAATCTTATCTCTTTTTAACTCTCTTTTTACCTCTCTTTAAGTTATTTATTATTCTTTTATCTCTCAAAAGTGGATTTTCATCTCTCAAGAAGTTTCACACTTCCTAGAATAAACATGTAGTTTGGTAGCCCACTCATTTATCTACTAAAAAAATATTATAGTAGTGTTTTCTTACTTACAAGTATTCCTCCCTAGCCAAGAGGATTACTCACAATGTCTGGATATGGTGCGCAAACCAAATCTAGGTTCATTATAATCACTTATCCCCGTCCTTTCTATTTTCCTTTAGACTTAAAATAAATAAAATTTAGAGAAATAATTTTTTTTATTATATGATGCCCTTAATCATTGTATCAAAACATCCTTGTATACACACTCTCCTCTTGTGATGGGTTGCTAGTTCTCAATGGCTCAAAATGAGCTCAACCAATCATTGTTCCTTATAACATCAAATTATGCATCTTTAAAAACCCTCTCTTCTGTATCTAAAGTTGTATATATCTCTACATCCTTCCTTGAAACATCCTTTAAAGCTACCATGGCTTTGGATTTATTCAAATTTCTCACTAGTGGTTTGTAGTTAAACTATGTATCAAATTACCCTCACATAGATGATAATTCAGTTTCTCAGGCTTGATTATAGAGAATACAAGGCTAAACTAGGGCTCCTATATGTGCTTAGGGAATTGTGAAGGTTTTTTACAATGTTGTAATGGTGGAATCTACTTAAACTTGCATGAGATTTGTTACTTAGATCCTAATTGGACTACATGTTTATGTCCCTATATTTCTTAGGTCTACAAGATTTTCCACTTGGCACATTATACTTATGTGGCTTTGATGTGGCATCACTATGGAATTTTTGTGGCATTCTAATCATTCAAAATGACCATTTATTTTTTAAAAATTAACACTTGATTTCATGTCATTGGATCATCCTTTCATACATCAACATGAACTATCAATCTTAATCTAATAATTTGAACACCATTGGTTGCTCACTACATTCCTCATGGTTAAGACACTTATCATTTCTACTTTTAACTTGAATTTTCAATTTTTACTACACACTATTGATATTGATTACATGGATCAATCATTCTCCATTGATATTAATCTAATTAATTGTACCTCCTTCTCTATAGACCATTGATCTTTGAAATATTCTCAATATTTAATTTTTGGCCCACATCTATGCCACATGTCATCTCTACATTTGCCTTGAATTTTTAATGTTCATCATGCACTATCCAATAATCCTCATTTGATCAAATGTGCTCTATTGTATCATGATCCACCAAGTTAAACACCATTAGTTATTGAGTGTTCTTTGGCTAAGAGTGTGAAATTTTTCACCTTCTCTCTTATCATGGGGATCCATTAAAGTTTTGACTTGATACATGTCATTGGATCAATTTGACCTAAGAAAACATGTACCATTGATCTTGTGAAGATGATCAAGCTTTAGCTTAGGGTCAAGGTCTTTAAATTTTCAATTTTAATCCTACACCATTGATCTTTTTTGACCAAGCAAACATGGATTGTTGATCTTACAAATAAAAACAACATTTAAGTCAATGCTCGAGGAAAATAAAATACTTAGCATGATATTTTGGACTATGGTTTTATTTCATGTTAATAAACATGGGAAAGACCTTATAAAATAATTTTAAGCTAAGTTTTGGGACATAATAAAAGGGACCCTATAGATAATCAAAGACATAACATATAGATTTAGGACAAGTCTTTTAGGTTAAGTCTATAGACATAACAAAAAGTCCTGATGGTTAGTAAGACCATTAGAAATGAAAGAGACCAAGGGGGCTTGGGAAAATAAAGAGACCATGCATAAAAATTTTAGACTAAGGTTTGGTTGTGTTAATAAACATGACTAAACCTTAGGATAAAAATAGAATTAAGTCTATGGCATAATAAAAGGGACCCCATATTTAGTAAGACCATGCTAAGATAAAAGGGAATAAAGGGGGATTGGTATGTGAAGAAATTAGGATAAATATTTTAGACTAAGGTCTTGCTCATGTTAATAAACATGATTTGGACCTTAGGATGAAATATAAACCAAGTCCAATTAAAGTGTTCTTATAAAATGTTCCCACCAAATTTGAATTTAATTCAAAGGGCATGAGCTAGGGTAATTAGAATTAGGGTTTTAAGCTAATCAAACATGAATTTAACTTGATTTAAATAGACTAAAGGCTAAAAAATATCAAATTATTATTAAATCATAAAAATTAGATATTTTTCATTCCAAATGGACTCTAGTGGACCTATGACCTGAAACATAAAGATCAAATGTTAGCAACATTAGGTAAGATTGAATTAGAATTATGAACAAATAAGTTAACTAAACCATGGTGTGGATAATCTTTAAATAAATATAAAGTGAAAAATACTCTAGTGATACTCTAATCAGATGAATTTTCAAATTTAGGGTACAAATTTGTACCATTTAACACAAAGTTCCCTATTTTTTAAGAATGGGGTTGTGTTGACCTCAACAAGTCCTTGGGGTATGTAAACATTGTGTGTCACTAACCCATTTTCTCACAATCACTCCAAGGGTGAGTAAGCTAGGGTTTGATCATTTGATGGAGATTAATAGCCTATGCACATGATTTATATACATTAGAATAAAGGTGATAGAGAATATAGAAGGATCTAGTTAGTTATATCCAGATCTAGCCACTATCTAGTATTAGACATGTATGTCTATTTTAGACACTAGTGTTGACACAATTGTCTAAATATAACATAAGCATCCCAAGCCATAGAGTATATATATCACTCTATTAATTATTCATTTCTATATTATTAACCTTAGATAACACCTCATATATAAATTTATGTTAACTAATATCTTTTTAAAATACATATTATGAGATGAGTTGGTTGGGCTTGCAATTAGTCCATTACATTATCATCTGAGTTGATGTGGCACAAGTGGGAACTTTAGTAAAGGAGATATAAATTAAGCATGGATTTATAAAACATAATAGCATTTAGGTTCACATTGTATACAATTAAAAAAATATGTCACATTATATACATGGGTACTTATCACCTTATACATAGGTAGCATAAACATAATGGGACATTGAGGTTTATGAGGACTATTTTCCAAGTACATGAAGAGGAAAAAAATAAGAATAGAATCCAAAGGATTTGTGGTCAATAAAGTGAAATGTAATTATAAATTCTAATTGCAATTTAAATTTATGATCACCAATAAGGAAGTGGCCATGATCAAAGCCACAGTGGTTGGAAAACGATTGATAAATGAGTAAGTTTTAAGTAGCATGAGGAAGGTGGTAGATAGAGAGTTAATATGATCATGGTAGTGACATGAATAAAACTACTCAACAACAAAAGTAAATATAGGTAAGATGGAAAGTAGTCATAAGAAGGTGAAAAATATAGACAATTTGTAGAAGAAAAATGGATACTACAATAAGAAATGATAGATGACCTTCCATCCTATATAAAATTAATGTGAATAGATTAAAATGTAACTACAAGTAATCTTGAAGTCAAGTGTAGTATGGGATACCATCTAATAATTTAATGTGATTAATTTAAATTATTTGAGTAGTAAATGATCATAATGACTATCTAATGAAGAAAAATAAAAAAATGTATAAGACATCCCTTAAAATAATGCACATAATTCTAGAGAGACATAATTATATTGAAGTATCCCTTCGAAAAAAAGGTGAGTTTTTAGAGGAAGAGGGAATGACAAATGATTAAGGAGAGAATTTTTTGGAAAAGTTCATCAATGAAGGAGAAAGTATCCGTTAATAAATCTTCATGTCAACATGTGGTATCATAGTGTATTTATATTCGGTGAGATTGATCCACTTTATTATAATACGTACACTTTTATGTGGAAAAATGGAAAGCTTAGTAAATATGTTCAACTGAAGGAAATCTTTAGCAGCATTGTTAAATGCATTGGTTCTTAACTAAAGTAATTTACTTCAATGGAGAATGTTATAGTTGCAAAAGATAGATTAGTGAGATAGATTCCTCAATTTCACCCTATGCACTACATGTAAATGTCGTGTGGGTGTTTAGGTGGATCATGGCACCAAATCATCTCATAGATAGTATTGAAGCATGAGCATGATGAAGTTATTGATCAATAGACAAGCTCTAATAGATATCTTCATACTTTCTAACTTAAATTATTTCTTTTCATTCCTTATAAAGTATGATATACTGATAGGAAATCTAAATATTGACTTGAATAATGTTAGGGTTGATTATGGCATGTTATTCTTGATCCCTTGATATACTGATAGGAAATGTGACTATTGATTTGAATAAATTTAGGGATAATTATTTTATGTTATTCATGATTCCTTTTGAGATCAAGAATGTTTAAAATGGATTAACTAGCTTAATCTTATTTACTTACTAAAGGCATAAAATGATTGCTTCTTATTATTGGAGTGATACAATGAATAATAAGTATATCTATGATTTATAACTCCTCGAGAGTAAACATATACATTATAGTTTACTATACTACATACTTGGGGATGTATTATGAACCATTATGTTAAACAACTTGTATTAATTAATATATTAATGAACCATGTTTTTTTTATCCCTAGGAATAAGGTGAGATGTGTTTGATAGTAATAAGGTGGTATTTCATCTTACTAATTTGTGGTGGATAATGGACCTTCCACCTTTATGAGAGTGATTTTCAATTATAACCTATTTATAAAAATGAATGATATAGACCATTGATGACTAACTAGTGCAATAAAGTAATATGGTCCTAGACATTGAATGTGTGTCATAGATCAACATATACATTTGATAAACATTATATTTTTATATAATATTTCATCCATCCATGTCTAAATAATAATAAAATATGAGGTTAGTGAATGATTTCATATTTGATCACATTAACATCTAATTTATGTTGAATAATTTGAGAATAGTTTTAGAGGTAAGATAGTGAATGGATGACCCTAAAAGAAAATTCCCAAATATATTTTGGGGAAAATGTAATTAGTTATGCCCTTCACAAATTAAGTTAATTATTTGAAATAGACTTAAGTTCCTTATTATTTAAATTAAGAAGAGAATTAAATTAAATATATTATTATTACTTTAATAATGTGCACAATTCACTAATTAAATATGTGTATATTTCATTGTAAATGAACTAAATCCTTTCTCATGAATCATAAACACTTGTAGCCTAAGATGGAAAATTAAAATTAATGCTTGAAATTCACTTAGGTAATTAGCTTAAGGATTTATAATGTTTTAATATTTCACCTTAATGTTAATTAATGGACTTCTCTTATTAAAACACATGAAGGCAAAAAAAATATAGTTGGTACTAAAAATGGAATATTTCATGGTTAATTTTAGGTGTTATATAAATAAGTGACTATAAATTATAAAGTGTGTAAATTGGCCAACATATTATTAATAACACAAAATAATAAGATAATGTTTATTTAAAATATTATGATATATGCCTTTTGAATTTCTCTTATATTTAACATACTTTGGGTCTGAGTAAATGGATGATAGAGAGATCCTTTCCTTATCTCGAGAAATATTTAGATATGTGTTTGAGTCACATTAAACTAAAGCATAAAATTAAATAATGCCTTAAGGATGAAATTAGATCTAAGTTAGACCCATATAATTTATTTGGCTTTCTCTAAAAGAGTAGATCAATGATTTTGTATCATCTTAAACAAGCCATAGAAACCTATTTTTCATAGAACCATACTTGGCATAAATGTTTTAGAGAAACACCCAAATGAGTAATATGAATATATTTTCAATGCTCTTATAGAAAATTATACTAAGTATATACTCCATACACTTATGCAAACCCCAGGGTTTGGTCACATGAATTTTAGCTCCATCACATGTCATTGACATTGAAATTATTTTATTTCCATAGTCATTTCGAATCAAGTTAAATTTGTCTTAGTCTTGAGACATCCTTTTGTTATGTAGACTCAAATACTTAGTCACATGATTTCATGTTTGGTCACATGTATCTTTGCTTAATCATTTGGTGTTATATTTAGATTATTATTATTTTGATTAGCTTCTTACTTAGTCAATTTTAGTTTGTTTTATCATTGACTTGTGTTAGGGTTTCACATTCCTTCATAGCCTATCACTTGTTGAGTTTTTAGTCTATTTTTTAATCACATATTTTGTGCATTCAGCTTGAGCTTTTCATGACCATCTTCACATCATGATGTAGCTCATCAAAACATTTTTAAGTCATAAGTTCAACTTAGCTCTCAAGTGCTATCTGTCATGATTCCACACACATAAGTTATACATTAAGTTGTGTAGAGATAAAGTCTTAAAATACTATGATTCAATCATCGTATGCTATTATTAATTGTTCATTTAGTCATGACTTCATATATTTTGACTAAGTCATTTTCATTTGAGTAGTTTGTGAGCCTATGAAGTGATCTCATGTCACCACATGGATTCATAACTCAAGACATAATCTAAAATGAATGTGAACCCTCCTCTCAAAGCCACATGTCACCTTTTCATGATGTCATAACTTTTTTGAAGTGAAGTATGATTTTTCCTCATGAGCTTGGCACTTATTCATAAGGAAAAGAAAAAAATTATATTAGAATTCCTAAGCTTATCTATAATCACATAAAATGATGCCACATAATAATAGATACAAGGCAAAGGGGACAGGATGTCACCTAGTTGATAAGGTCCATAACTCTATCAGTCATATTGGCTTATGAGCACCTAGTTAAAGTTGACAATCATCCTACCCATCAACCATTGAGTAAAGAAATGTAATAATATTTTGTAGGTAGCTTATGTCATCATTTATATTGCATTTGGTGATTTTTGTAAGCCTTGGCTAATAAATGACATTGAAATTGATTTTATATGTTGGCATTAAATGATTAATTCACCCATGTTTTTATTCAATAATGAAGTGACTAAAATGATGAATCTGTTATGTATACATGACATAAAGGGTGACTTTGATAATTTGTCTCATGTGGGCCCATAACCCATAGGCCCTAGGATAGAAATTAAGTTATTGAAAAACTAATATCTACTTACTAAATCATCTATATTAATTTTAAATGATTAACTATGATGTATGATTTTATTATGTTCATTATTTTGAATGGGTGTGAAGATTTGGGGAATGTGTTATTGATAAATGCCTTCATTCAATTTGTGCAAGTGTAATTAGGTGATTTAAAGGGGGAAATTATGTATGGTTTTTTATGTTCACCTTGGGTTCAACTAAAAATATGGCATGTTGGATGTAATATTACTATAGGTGTCCTTTGTTGAACTTATTGCTTGTGCATATTGACTCAGATCACAATTTGATGGACTAAATGCAAACCCAACCAACTCATCTCATAGTATATATTTGAATAATATGTCAAATCATTTGGAAACCTTTTTTTCCTTCAAACGCACCATACTCATAATGGTACCTTTTTGGTATGAAGAGATATAAATAAAAGCACATTAATTAATTTCTTATTCATTATAACAATAATAAATACTCTTCTTCTGTGATCCAATATAATTTCACCAATGGAGATATATAAGATAGAGCATGATAATAATCATAAATAAATGGAGTATAAATGAGTTAAAATAAAATTTATACCTAACCATGTGCCTAATCCAAAGTGAGGCTAGTTGGGGAATTACATGGTTTTCATTCCACTTCAGACTTATCAAATATTTCATCATGATATGGGAATGAACATTGTTCATTATCTTTCAATCATGTAGTTTTATTCTACATTGAGAAATCTTGAATGAAAATATACAATATAATCTACAGTTTTGATTGGGGCATGAACATTGTTATTTCTCTTTTAATCATGCATTTATTTTAGATTGAGTAAACTTGAGCAAACTCGAGACAAACTATACAATTAAATATATACCCCATCTACAAGGGTTGATTTATTTTTTATTTATAAAACCTATCATGTGGTTTTCCTTTATTTTTTAAGTAGTTATTTGGATTATTAATTCTCCCCACATTTATGAGGGTTGGGACATACATCTAACAAACTAAAGGGATTACATAGTTATACATATTTGGGGAAAAAACACTTGAACTCTCCATGTTCTTCAACAAGGAATCATATGTTCTCAATATTTTAAAAATAGGAACCAAATTTTAAGTGATTTAGTAGAAAGTACATTTTTAAAATGCCTTAACAAGGAATCATCATATCCAACTATTTATAAGGGCAACATGGGTTTCACCAATGCACATGTTTACTCCTCCCTCACTCTTTGATTATAAAAATTCATTTTTTTTTCAAACTTCAATATATAGACATTAACTACAACATATTTGTTGCAAGTTTTATTATTGAATAACCTACATAAATTGTAGCTTCCTAAAAAATACAAAGTGTGTTTTACACATGCAGGTATATATTTCATTTTACTCTATAAATTCTATCATTATAATAAAAGGGGGTATTTCAAGATATTAAAACCTAGTATTAAGTAATTGAAAATTAAAAACTTGACATACATTTATCATCCATGACTCACACATAAAAATATGGTCCTAACCCATCATTCTCTTGCATCTACATGCCACCTTATGTGGTTGGTATTTTTATTCTACAATTACACACCTATAGGAACCTTAGTGTTTATTTCAAACATACATAATATCCTACATAGACATCCCCAAATCCTCAATTCATTTTATCTATGTAAAAGTTACTACCATCAAGTTGGGTTAGTATTAATATTTGATAATGACCCAAGCCTATCAGTACTGACCCTCTCCCAATAATTACTAATTTTAAAAATCAAATATATCCTTAGGTTCAACCCATATATAAATGTGTTAGTTCCATCATAAATTACCTAATTAGACTCATATACACAAATCAAGGTCTCATGTAATAGGGGACTTGATACTTACCGAGTACACATCTATAGACTATTGAACATTGAGCAAACATACCTTATAACCAAATTGTGAATCTATCACTAAGAGTATTTAGAAGCCAAGTTTGAAGCATACCAAATACAATTAAAATAAAACATAGTCAAGTATCAAATCCAAATCATTAGATTCATGGATATAGTGAAGGAGCACAATTTCACAATCACACTAGTGTTTTACACTATTTTTTATTTAACAATACATGTCTTGTACTAATAGGTGTAAAAATTGATAGATATCAAAATTTTAAATAAGTAAAACAATTAAAAATTCAAATTTTAAATATTGACAAATATGGATAACTACTATTTTTGGACAACACCAAGGACAAATGTACTTTACTCAAATCAGTATTTATAGTGAACATTTTAGATATCTAAAAGTTGAAATCAACAAAATATATGACTGTGCATGCTCAAAATCAAGAATAGAATTTGAAATGGTTTCTAGACAAGTCTACACTCATTAGACAATAACATAGGTCATTCATGTATATTTATTGTGTACTTATCCCAGTTGATTATGATTGATGACTAATAGGAAAAGATAGATAAAACATAACTTTGATGGTGACATATTAGAAGAAAAATATAATAATATTAATTGATATGACCACTTTCCCTAGAAAATAATTCATGTCACTTGAGTTCATTTATTTTGGACTTTTTGGCATTGATTGTGATCAAATTATAACTATTTAACCTTTTACACCTATATCTACTGAGTAGGCTAAGATATTTTCATTTTGATTATGTAACCTAAATATTTTTTTCCATTATTTTGTCTATGAAACCCTAAGGGAACCTTGAAATATTGTAACCTATAAAAAAGAGGGGAGTTTGATAGTTTGAGTTGACCCTAATCACCACCTTGATGATAGGACACTTCCTACATATCCAATACTCCAAGGAGGGAAATCAATCCCACACAGTTCTCGCACATAGAATGATTGTGCAATTGTGTTATTTTAATATGTGTATATAACTATAAATATGGTTTTGATACTTGGAAATGATATTTATTGACTTGGTTTGTATTACACCCTTAACCTATGGCATGTCTAGGGTTATGTGTGGCCGACTTATGGCTTACATACCTCTTATATTTTCTTATCGCATTTCTCTATGTTCTTATTAAGGTCAACCTATGGAATAATAATGGATAAGTAGATTGTATATAGGAAGTAGTGGTTAGTATTTTATCATGATATTTTTAATTCTACTCTTATTGCATTATTTTGGAGTTTTCCCCCTCAAAGTGGATAAGTTATATTTATCAAACATTCTACTCTTCTATCAATTATTATTATGGATATATATTCTTCTCTTATTTATATGATAAAATATTCTAATGTGTAAATATCTAAGTAAATTCATTATATTTTGAGATGATTTAGACTTGGTTTATGGTTGCTCCTTATGATTGATAATTAATTTGGAAATAATAGGAAATATTTTATTATGTAATAGTGTGTAAGATAGGAACCTCTTGGGGATAATTAATGACTTTTGATGTGTATTTATAGGAGAACATTTTGATAATTTCCTTTATTCAACTTTATGAAACATGTAGGAAACCCCAAAACAATTATTCAAAATTTTGAAACTACCCATTATTTTGTGTGGGATGGCCTTCTATAGGTGGATAGGGTCGTAGTAGTGATCATGTGTTCCTAGTACATACCTGTCTTATAAAATTAGGGATAATTGTTCTAATCTATAGACACTCTAAGGGTTTTATAAATTATTTTAAGTATTTAACTTAGAAATTTTTATGTAAAAATGATGATAAAAAAAGGATCAATCTTTCATATAGATAAATCACTTAGAGGAATAGATAATAAGAGTCATGTATTTGGGTGAAACTCTCTTTTTTTAAGGTGTGTCAAGAATTAACATTGAAAAGTGTATGTGACTATAAATATGTGTATACATCCCTCCCCCAATCCCCCCTTTATTATAGTAATGGAATTTATAGATTAAAAGATAAATAATTAAACTTGGGTGTGTAAAACACACTTTACCTTTGATAAAATAAAACTAATTATGTAGGTCACTCAAATTTATCAAACCTTTCAATAACACATGAAGTAGTCATTTGTCCATAGTCAAAATTTTAAAAATTTAAACATTGAAAATCAAAAAAATTAGAGGATATCAAGAAAGTACACATGTATGGATATGAAACTAAATTTCACTGTAACCTATAAAATTTTATGGTTAACTATGCCCCCTTATTAAATCACTTGGATAATTCAAAAAAATGGTGAATTGAGAGTGATGAAGTTCTAATTTTAAATAAATAATAAAGCCTTTGAGTTGGAAAGATGCATATTCGAACTCTTATAAATGCTTAATAGTAAACAATGTATTAATCATAAATGGTGAAACCATCATGGATTTACTAGAAGTGATACCAAGGCCATTTGATTATTACTAGACTTAAATGTATGCCATGCATAATAGAAGATGATATTGTTTAATCTATTTTAATTGGATGAACTCCAATTTATAAAATATTAAAGTATTTAAATTTTAATATTTATATATACAAATGTAATATTAAAATATAATAGGCTAATTTTTTTTACAAATTTCCAAAAATAGTGAACAAGGATGCATAAACCTCCCTAAAATAAATACTTTGCTAACTTTACAAGCTAATAGTGATTGAAAACTACTTGTAATGACCTATGTATTATATTGTTACTAAAATCATTAATTGAATTTTTTCTAGGATAATTCAATAACAAGGGTAAAAAATCACACTATGGCCTTGTATTCTAACTACAACTAAGTCCTAGTTGATTATGTTTGTGATTTTATGATCTGGGTCTATGTGATAGTCTATAAGAGTTTTTTTATTAACTTTGTGTCTCAATGTGCCATGTAGAATACTTACAAAATAAAAAACCTTGTTCTTACATAATAATTAAGATAGAGATAAAATTTAAATGATATAATAGGGTTAGGGAAATACCTAAGCTTTCCTAAAAAAACCTACCTAACTGAGCACTCCTACACAACCAAAATGGGCCTCAGGATAATGTAGTTCTCCCTCCTAGGGTGATTATGTGATATGTGATTATGTAACTATAGGAATAGATCTATAATATTAATTGATATGATTGAAAATTAATACTCTTGATCTAAAATAAATTATATTTATACTTGCCCTATGACTATTAGTATGCATAAAAAATTCAACTGGAAGAAATATTGCTCTTTTGCATAGTGTGTAATAGAATAGCCAAGTGAAGTATTTATGAGTTTAATAAGTGGCCTTGGTGTGCTTATATATGATACCCTTTTGAATATTTCACTAATAAATTTTATAAGACATTTGAAAGAGCCATTTTGAAATGTCTCTATTTTAAAAAGTGATCATTGGAGAATTGTGGACATGGTTGTACTCATAGACAAGGCTGTAATGTGGCCCTATCTAAAGTAGCATGGATTTGTCTTGAAAGACTAGAGACTATAGTGATAAGTGGCATAGGAGCATGTAACCTAAATAGTTATGAATGTAGCTAGAATATGAATTTATATATGATATTTTTAGTGTATACAAAATAGTGAAGGCTCTCTTATAGATTGTTAATTAGTGAAATGGTGAATAGACCAAGTAGGGTAAAGATGTCAAGATTAAACATTGTCAAGCACTTAATGATTAAATTTATATGGTTACATTTTTCCCAAGTTTATTCTAGTGATGAAATAAATGGAAATTACTAAATTAAAGTAGATGAAAAACCTAAGTGTGCATACATACTTTTTTTTTAATATATGTGAAGCTTAATTATGTAATATACCTTAACGTAAAAACCTACAACAATGACACTAAAAGAAGTTATTGTCCATATTTGAAAATTTTAATACTTAAATATTTCAATTTTAAATTTTAAAAATAGATCAAGGAAAGTATACACCCTATATATTATGTAAATGATTTATCTTATAACTTGAGAATGGAAAAGTGTATGCCCCCTTATTGAGGCATTTGGAGAAATGTTAAACCTATTATGAATTGAGAGTGATCAAGTATTAATTTGGAAACTATTAAATGATCAAGTTGGAAATATTTTATGATCCAAATCTCATTTGAATATGTAGAGTACTCTTTAAAATAATTAAAGGGGTGGAACCATGAATTGTGGCTCGTTATATATTGAAAAAGTGTAACCATAGACCTTGAGTATCACTAAACTCTAATGTAGCCCACTTGTAACATAAAAATAAATCACACCATTACAAATTAATATATATTCTATTTGAAATTTTTAAATTTCCATTTATTAATTTGAACATGAATGAACATCATGCCTCATATATTTTACTGAATTGATATTAATTTCCATTTGAACTTTTCAACTATTGAAAACATGTAACTATTTGAAACTTTACACTTATAACTATTTTCAATATTCTAAGTCTAGGAATGATAGTACATGCAAATCACGTCCCCATAATCTCAAAGTTTTGTATCATGTTGTAACTTTTGAAATTGTATAGTCCCATGAATATAAAATTAGAATAATTGACCTCTTAAGATAAACCCATTATGGTTCTACACTTTTGAGATGAGGGATTTATCCTACAAGTCACTTATCTAGAAATAAGAATTATGTAACATGTGAAATATGTAATCATGTAGTAGCATGTGAATATTAATTATATTTGCATCATACTCTATAATGTAGTATTGAATTTCATTTTAAACACATGTTAAGTATATAAAGCATTGAATCACATAAGTAGTGATATATATCATGGAACCATAGTATATTTAATAAGTGGTAAGTATGTATGATATTAATCATGGAATAATGGTAACATATAATTACATACAAGTAATGTCATATAATATCAAAAAAATTGCATATGATGTCACACATAGGCCAAAAGGCCACATATAAAGACATGTAAAATATCACATAAGCACACAAGGCCAATGACCACACTCAAATGGCATAATCATTCCATACAAGTAAGAATTTTAACATACAATGCCAAGGGCCACACATTATAAATAATCAAGTTCTATCTTATTATTTACTAAAGTAAAAAAGTGGCATAAAGCAAAAGAAGCTAGTCTAAGTCCATTGTATGTATCAATATCATTGTTATAATATAGCATAGTTAATCTAACACATGTATAGTATGAGTGAGTATAAAATCAGTTGTATTATATGTAGCTCAACATGGTATAAGGTTGTGGATAAATACACCATGTTAAATTATTTACAAAGAACAAAGAGATACCCCCAACTTAGAAAGGATGTTAGATAATAAAGGAAGACCAAAATTTAATAACCACGTGAAAGTATGTCCTGTAGTTATTTTGTCAAATTTGGGAAACTAGGAGATAATTACCTAAATATAAAAAATTGTTGTGTAAAACTATAATGCTAAAATATGCAATAAATGACACAAATTGATTTAAACTTTCTAATTTTGAGGAGATGATAAAAAGGAAAAATACTAAAGAAATAAAACATAGTTGGAAAATTAGAATACAAGTAAGACTAAGACTAAAATTTACTATATAGCTGTGTTGACTAATTGTGGATCTAAAACAAGTTTTGTTAGATCTATAGAAAAGGTTGTTGGATCTAGGTAAGGGCACTATGTGTTAGTGTCATTAAGGAGTGTCACTTCCCTATAGGTGATAGATATCTGAAACTACTATGATAAGTTTTCCTTCACCTGTGTATTCTATTGATTGTGTTAAAACCTTTAATCTATCATGAAAACCATTTTATATTGTATCCTTCATTTGTAACCGTAGCTTAATAGACCAAGAGGAATGAATGGAATAAAAAATAAAAAGGGGTTATTGGTTGAAGTTATGCTAGACCTCAACCCCTTATGTTTAATTTTTCCTACATACCAATACTCTAAAGAGGGATCACACTCTGTGTAATTCTTCCATGATATGGTGGTGTGTGTGAAAGACTGATGTAATACTAGATGCTTATGTAATTTTGGTTAGATTAAGTACTTTTATTGTGACTTATGACCTTGGAATTTTAATCAAACTTTATTTAAGGTATACTAGGGTTGTAAGTATTTATATTTGGGAGAGATAAATACTTTTCTCTCAATGTGCATTTATAATTCTGATGATTTTTAATGTAGAATCCTCTTTTGTACAAAATGGTTTAAATATGGTTTTATAATTATTTAGGATGGGGATTAATAAATATGTGGTAAAACCTATTACATGATTTTAAATTTTATCAACTAGATATTATTTGGTGGAAGGATGTTACTAATAGAACTGGACACTACCAGGGAGTGGGTTTGTCCAAATAGGCTAGCCTTGTCCAGAGAGTGAGAAAAACTAAATAAAAAATGTGGATTAGTGTCAAAGTGATTTTATTTTTCCTATAATTTTGGATAATTCTATTTTGATATCATTAATTGATTTTTGGAATGAGTCATCTCCATATAAAATGAAGGTGGTTAAAAGACCTTAGAATGAGGCATGAGCTAAGTGTGGGTAAAGGTCAGTTTGAAGGATATTATTTCAACTTAAATTTAAATTTATATGTCTAAATTTTCCCCTTTTTTACTCTATCAGTTAAAAAAAGTGAAATTATTAAAGTAAAATGAAAAGTGTGTACTTGAACTTACCTCTGAATATTAGTCTTGAATGTAGGCCATAATGTTGAAATATGTTTCATGCAAACCTATAATGAAACATATAGAAATAAATACTTAATTAAGATGGAAATATGAAATTAAAAGACAACAAAACTTGTATATCCATTAACAAGTAATGAGTACACATGATTGGGTAGATGAATCATTTTGTTCTCTGGTGAAAAATTGGAGACTAGAGAGTGTAGGAACCTTGCAAATTTCATTTACATTGATGAACTTGGATTGGAATATACATGACCCAATACTCATTGAAAATGTGAGTGTGATTAATAACTCAAGGTGTTATTCACTCCATCGTTTCATACCCAAATTAGTATTTTATCTTGGAATCCTTGTATGAATTCTAATGAAGTTTTTTGGCGCAAAAACTTGTGCAAAAAGGTGAACCAACCATTGTAGATGGAATAAAGATAAAAACTAGCATAAATGTGGTGAAAAAATTAATATAATATGGGTTTCATGTATAAAATGTTGATAATGACAAGTATTGTAATTTCATCTACAGAACTAGTGTAAAATTGAGAAAGGATGTGCTTATATGTCATGCATATGCCCACAATCTAATATCTAAGTATACTAATTTTTGAGAGTGAGTAATATCAAGTGGATTTTTTGAGTAAAATATTTACGTGATAACCTAGAACATGTGTTGTATTGTATATACTCATATTTAACACAAACACAATTTCATAGTATGTTTTTCAAATATTTTTACATATAGACCTTTCGATAGAGAGTTAGGCATCTATTGGCATGATATTGCATGACCCTTTTAGTTCATGTCATTTTATTAATTTTACCTATTCTTTATTATCTTTGTATTACCTAGTATACCTTTTCATAGTGTGCTTCAAGGATCCCTAATTATATTATGAGTATTTAAATGTTTTTATCCCCTTAAAAATATCAATGGCTCAGGACACTACCATAAATGGTAGTTTCCATCCATATCTTTTGATATTTTCTATATTTTTCACTGTGTGACTTTTTTTTAAGCCCTTTATGTTTATTTAATTATCATATTTTCACACACCACTAGGCCATAATTCAAAATCAAAAGGGTTCCCTATATATACAAATTTATGGTATAGTTTATTTCACCAATCAAGCTTATCAATTACCATGTACTTTGTCTTATTAAAAATCTATTAAATTGCATTATATACCAAATTGTTACAATTATAAATCTAAATTATTCAAAATTTAATTTTAATTCACATTGATTTTACCAATTTTTTTAATATGAGAAATAAAATATAGATGCATAATAATCCACACACATGCCTAGAGGGGAGAACTACATGTGATTATAAGATCATCTTTAGAGTATATGGATATGTAGGTAAAACTTAGAAACATCTAAGTTGTTAGGGATAGCTTGAATCACATGCTAAACCCCTTTTACTAAGATACATGAGGTCAAATGTAAAAGGATTAAGGGTTTTTATTATTGATTATATTTCACACCTAATTCTACCTTTTCAAAAGGACAAATTAGAGTTACAAATCACATCATAGTTTTTGGATAAATGTGGATCAGTTTCAATAAATATATAGGGCTAGACACTTGCATCATATGTAGATACTTGTGTTAATATTAATGCCCTAAGGTAATAGTAGTATCCAATTAGCATAAAATTTTAGAATGTGGAATGAGCAAAAAAAGATATTCTTCACTAGTCTAAGATTAACCTGAGTTATTATTGTATGCCAAAATAGAGTACTAAACAAGATACACTCTCTTCCCCTTTTTTTGTTTAGTTTTTGTTGTATTTATTGCACATTATTAAGTAGTTAATTTCTAATAGATTGTCATATATTTTTCAAATATGAATATTACTTTATTGCACTCAAACATTTTATTTGTATAATATGTTTAAGATATAGACCCATTTTACATAAAACATGATGGTGAACATGTCCTATGTATTTTAACCAAACCCTAAATTACACTAAGGTTTCTCATAAAAAAATTAATTTCATATTTCTATATTTATTTTCTAGATCAAAATTTATTTTCATGGGCATAGCTCAAGGAATTTTTCTTTGTATTTTTTCCCTAGACCTTATATTATCTTTCACTATTGTTTTATTCAAGTTTAGAACCCTCATAATGTATTCTCTTATTGTTAAACCCAAGAAACACCATCCTTTCGATATTTTGTTTAATATTATTGATGATCAATATATTTTTTATGAGGACCTTATGGCTAATAAAAATTGTAATACACAAACTTCCCTTGTTAACAAAGCTTTAAAATTACAACAATTAAAATGATTATGGATAACATGGAATTTATGGCATAAAGACTTATTCCCCCTAGGATTATGATTATGATTCCACATATTTTGAAGAGGAATGTGAGGAACCTAGTGTTCATTTCTCTCCTATATTATGTACTTTTTATTCTAATGATGAATAATTAATCATATTAAATATGAACCAATAGTTTAATGTACATTTTATTTAGTTAATGATGAGTTTTTCAAAAATAAATAATACTCACCTTATTTTCATAATATTTTAAACATTATTCAAATTAAGGATTCCATTACTTATTTAGTTCATAAAAATACAAATAGTGAACTCACTTATCTATCTATAACTCTAAATGATATAAATGAATGCACTCATTCTCCCCCTATTCTTTTAGGTTGGAAAGATGAAAATGATAATTATACTCAAAATAGTGTAGATGCATGTGCTTCTACCCTTATTCCAATTAAAGATAAACAAAAAACCATCTTTTCCAAATGTTTTCTAATGAAATAATATCCAAATTCAAGTAATAACAATTTAACTCAAGATTCAAATAATAATTATGTTAATGTTACTTTCTTATATGACAATGATGAATCTAAACTAGAAATTGATATTAAATATTTTATTCCTTTCTCTTTTGAATTTTCAAATTAAAGTGAATCTTGTATTTTTCCTCCTTATGATAATGATTCAAGAAAAATAACAAACATTTCTCTTTCTCCCACTTTTACCTTTTCTAATCAAAAGCATGTTCCAATTCTAGATGAAAATCATGAAAGTAAATCTTGTATTCCTCTTGCATGTAATGAAATTTCAAGTGTTCATGCCCTTTTACATGATAGTTGTATCAACCTTCATGACATCCAAAATGATATAATGACCTCTCTTGAATCATCATGTAAAATGAATGTTACTACGTAATGATTCCAAACCACATGATAATTCTTAGAATGCAAGGATACTTGTAAAGTGCTTATTATTCATATGTTTCATATAGATGGTAAATTATAGCCTATATGAACCTCTCAAACATCTTTACCCATCCCTCTTAGTGACATTATATCTATGATGAATAGTATATGAGACATTTAATGTCAAATAAACATTATTAAATTTCAAGTGTACTCCCATGAGGCTACCTTTAATGATAATATCTTAGAGGACAAACCCCTTACATAGGATGTTTTATATCATCATTATCATTCTAATTTTATCATGCCTATGTTTTCTTCCTTAAATAGTCAAGGAGATCCTGCTAGTCAATTAAAATAATAAATACACTCCTTTGACCATTGGGATAAATATGGATGCTTGTTATTAAAATATTTTCATTGAAACTTAACTTAAGAATATCTAGATTGGTTTTATATTCTTACAAATGGTTCCTTACCAACCTTTAAAAAAATTAAGATTTACTCTTATATGATTTACATAAACATAAGTTACCAAAACTACTATTGGATCATTTACAATCCTTTACTATTCAAGATTATATTATTAAATTTAAAGATATATTATATTCCTTGATCTATACCCCTTTAGATTTTAAAAAATAATAATATTTAGTAAGGGTCTTCTTTCTCCACTTCAAGAAAGATCATTGCCCAAGCCCTTTACTTCTTTTGATACTTTATATTTGGATGTGTATAAATATGCATGCGCATTAAAAAATACCAATACTAAATCACCTACTACTTAACCTAAATGTAAACATGTTACAAATTATTCTTATAAAATAGAGTAAAAACCCAAGAAAAATCATGAGCCACTATAACTACATTCTTCCAAACTAGCAATCCATACTTAGGAATAGGGTAGTAAATGTTTTACATAGAGGAAAGGAATCTATGTATAGAATACCTCCTATATTTAAAACCTATACCTAAAATAAGAGGCAACCACTTTAATTTGAAAACCAAATGGATGGACCACATGATATATTGCATACACTATTAGATAAATGGTTGATTACTCTTCCTTCAAACTGCTACCACCTAGCACATAGGTTTAAAAAGGTGAAATGACAACCCTTTTTCACTTAACATGGTAGTAATGGACATTGTAATAATGATTTTTTTGCATTAACACAAAAGATTTCACAACTTGCATATTGAGGGATCATTACATTTTGAAAAGACATTGCGAGGTCCCTTTTCCCTAAATATTTTATAAGTCATTCTAAGAGGTTTGATACATCCCATTCCACTCCTTTTTAGGAATGTGTGGTCCATAGACCTTTTCATAAATAATCCAATAGAATAAATCCTTATCTTATTATACTTTATATGATGATCTATCTCTCCCACATTGATCCTACCAACGAATCATTGGTTGATCAACCTCTTAATAGAGAGACACATGGACAAGGAATTGAGCCAAACTTGATGGAGCCCACTCACATTTATACATAATAGATTTGGGTTCCAAAAATAACATTAAAATATATAGATCAAAAAAATACATTTGATACCCTTATAGATACACCAGTTATTGTGTTAGAACCAAGAGTAAGAAACTAGTTACCCCAAAATCATTATATTTAATCTTTATTTTTTCCAACTAGATTCTATTACATATGGTGATTGCCTCAATTTAACTAAATAAAAAACATATCTAGTAAGTTTCCAAATATTTTATCACAAGTGCACATATTGTATTAAAATTCTTATTACACAAATTAAAAAGTAAATCACTCTAATTAATCATAAATTTAAATACACATACATTTTAAGACCAAATATAAAAAATAAACTTCATATATATACATATATATTTAAATTTTATATAATAGAAAAACATAAATCACATGTAGTTCCATATCCCTAGGTGTATATGAATCATCATCACTATATATCTCCATAAACTTCACATCCTTATATGTATAGCCTCATAAATCTTGTTTAATCCCACAAAATTAGGATAAGTCTCATATCCTCTCTTCCAAAAAACCTATCTAATGTAATATCTTGTCATGTTCTCAGTGAAGAGAAAAATATCAATCAATAGAAACTTGCATAATCTTAGTTAAACTATACTCTAGTATTTCTTATTTATTTATTTATCTCCACATGAAACTTGTATACATATAATATTTATGAACTTTATCAATTACCAATGATTTTTCTCTTGAAAGAACCTATTGAGTCTTAATCTATTTGAGTGTACACCTTAAAGGGTACATCAAGAAAGAGGTGGGTATACCATTGGTGATTCATAAAAATTTTGTCCCCTATAACACCATTTACAATCAACATAATCTTATTTTATTCACTTTCCTAAGCTTTGACACCTTCCTTACACACTCTTCCATGAAATTCACCACCTTAAATATCCTCTACCTAAGCCTAAAAACCTTTTTGACATTTACTGAATAATGTTAGCCTAGGCCAACCTTGTATCAAAATTAATATTAGCATGTTATGGGTCTAGGTCAACCTTGGCAAACCTAGAATAAGACTTAACTTGATTTTATTGATTAATGATACAAGGTTAAATTGGGTGAACATTGTTGAATACATTTTCAAAAAGTTTTAGGGTTAGATTTAGCTATATATACACATCCTTTTCACCAATTATTATAGAGAGAGAGAGAGAGAGAGAGAGAGAGTTAATTATTCATTTATTATTCTTTACAATCTACTCTTTCACCATTCTACTTTAGGAGTTATTTGCTTAGGGCTTACACTTGGAGAGAAGAACTTTATCTTGTGAAAGCTTGAGATTCATTAGGAGGTCCTTAGATATAGTCCATTGTCCATCCTTAGCTTATTAAACAATATAAAACAACCTCTTATGAATCACCTTTGGCCAAGGGAGAGATTGTCTCTCGATGGATTCATCTATAAGGTAAGGATGTTTAACTTTACTCCTATATTTTAGTAGATAGAAGTAACATAGGTAATGACTTTTGAATGTATTTCTCTATCCATACATTAGTTTTATATCTATATATTTCTTAATTATAATTATTCTAAGCATGTTTAATTCAATTTTTATTACCCACATTTTGTGCCACAAGCTTTAGTGAGCACTAGATTATATATTTTTTTACTTTATATTTACGTAGTGAATAATAGAAAACATATGACATAGTTAGGGTTATCACATGGTGTCGATTGACTAGAGGCTTTGGAAACCTCTCTAATGACATTATTCTGGTAATAGATCCTTTGGTTAGGTCTAGTGGATGCATCTTGGTCATGACTCTGAATGTATAAGTTATCAATAAGAGGAAGTATAATTATGATTTATCTTCTTTGAGATAGGATAAATTTATAGGTCACTTACATTTTCCTTTATATACATTCTATTGAACTCAAAGTGAATCTAACTAACCCTTTTATGTTTGATTTCACTCATTCCCTTTATTATTATATTATTTATTTTTATTTTTACATTATTATATCAAACTTATCAATAGAATCTAACAATATGTGCATAGGTTTAACACATAGTCCCTCCAAAATGATTATATTTTATCTATGCACATCTTCTCCAAAAACAAGTTATTAGATTGATCATCTCGACATAGTATTCTTATTTAATTATAGTATTATAGACTTCATCAACCCAATTGACTCTATTCTTAGTTCTCTATCTCATCATATAGGTTTTCAAACATAGTCTAGATAGTTGACTCTATTTTTAGATTATTTTTAGCATGCATGTTTTATAGACTTCGTCAACCCAATCAAATCTATTCATAGAATATAAAAAATAAACACTTGAGAAACATGACACAAAAATTTTAAACTAATCATCTTCATAATTGCTAAGGCTCATTCTTACCTTATTTTTAATTTCTTTTATCATTTACAGTCTTTTTTTCATAGTTTATAGGCTATAAAAGTGCAACCCTATAGTGAACTGGTAAACTAGCTCAACACAGTTTTGTATCATGTATTCTCTCTAGAATACATAATCAATTTATTCAATTATCTTCTTATGGATCTTGATTTCATAGAATATTAATGACCCTATCAACTCTATTCTATATTATTTACATACATTGTCACCTAAACTAAATCTGTACTCTTAACAATCAAAGAAATTACCTTGTTTTGCTAGTAATTAATTCACTTTCCATTTTAGTTTCTTGCATGATTAGAGTTAAAAACATAGAATAATTAGGTGGTTTTTAAATTTACTTATATAATCACACTATTTTATCTTTTACACACACTTCCAAATAACTTAACACTAAAAAACATCAATATTTTCTTCCCAAGGTCTACCTACTTAGATTTCATAATCAAGGGGAAAGCTGACTTGGATTTCTAGCCAAGTATAAACATGTGGTTGATGGTATATATTGGCAAAGCACTTGACACCCTTATCATTATGGGATTTTTAAGTGAGGGGGTAAGACCCAATACCAAGCTACTACCATTTCCAATATAGATCCCTATGTAAACTACTTGAAAGTATCCATAAATTACTTTCTAGTTCCTTCTTACATCCAACTCTCTATCAAATTAATTTCAAATTTTATAACTTAATAACATTTAATAATTACCAATTAGCTTAACATTTACATTCAAGTTTTTATGCTTACTCTTTTATCATTTTATTTTGTATTGCAAAACTTGTACTAGCCAACATTAGTATAAGTTTTATGTTGTGTGCTACAATTAGATCAAACATATTGATCTAATTACTTGTGTGCTTAATTTTATTTTCTTAGATATTATCTCATAAAAAAATACTTATTTTCATAATGTATTCATCCCTATCAACATAGTATTTTATAGGTTGTTAGTCTTGCTTACCTTTAGTACATAGTCACCCTATATGACTATGTATCTTTTTAGCCTATTCAATTTCTCCATATGTAGTACACAGTCAACCCATATGACTATATATCTTTTTGACCTATTTTAGTTTCAGCATATATATCATATTCAAGTAGTTTGACCATGTATTTTTCCTCCTATTATGTGGAACTTTTCCACATAATTTGGTGACCCAGTTGACTATGTACCTGTTGGCCAATAGTATTCTAGGTTTGGCTAACTTAGTCCTTATTTTTCCTCCTTACTTCTTAATTTTAGATTCTACATTTAAGCATCATGAAATCCCCTATCATAATATTTTTGGACAACCTAAATCTATTTAGATTCTATATTGGATGTTCTTTTTTTCCTACCTTCATAACCCAAGAGGATCTTCACTCTTGTATCACTTTTTCTCTTTCTTCATATTTTAATTAAAATATGGTTCAAATCATTCCAATTTATTAGATTGGTGGATCAAATCAATTCCATAATTTTCAAGATAATTATAAATTTTATGAACATTACCATACTATGGGGTAAATTGACACAAACTCAACAAATAGCCCCATAATAAACCTTCTCAACACTAACAACCTGCCTCCTACCAATCCACCACCTAGCAACCCTCCCCATAATACCAATTCAAGGAATCCTCCTTTAAACACCAACCCACCAATTTATATAAATCAAATTCTTGTAAAAATAGTGAAACAAATGAATATCATTCAAACATATAACACCTCTCAAATGATGCAACTACAACATCATTTGATAAACATGGCTAATCATCCCCCTATCCTTCTTCCCAAAAATAATCCAAATTTTATCTCTCCACCTCTTAAATATGTCATAGGAAATGCCATTCCCCAAACTATCATAGACAATAAGATTCTTCAACACATTCAAAATGAACCTTTATCCCCTTAATTTTATCTATTGGTATTGGTAATATATCTCCAACTTTTTAATATGATGGGAGTAAAAACCCCAAATCTTTCCTCATGGCATTTAGTAATATTTATAAAGAGTGGATTCAAACTAATACCTTCTCCACTACCAAAATTTTAGTTAAAACCTTCACAAATGACATATTAAAATGGTATAACCAACTTCCCTAACATTCTATATGGAAAATTGAGGATTTAGTCAATCCTTTAGTTAAGGAATTTCAGCATAATGATCTTACCAAAAAAATGTATTAGTCATTTCATAAATGTTAAGAAACACACTAGAAAATCAGCTCATGATTTTATCAAATTATTGAAATATTTAACTCACAAAGCCAATGACAACATCGTTGATGATAAAATTTTCAAACCTTTCATCACTACCTTAACACCTTCCCTCTAATACAAGGTTCAAAATTTCTCTCCCCAAAATTTAAATGATGTTATCGACCAAGGTAAGTGAGAAGACTTTATAATGAAATAGTTTTAACCTAACACTAGAACCATCAAGGTATGTTTCCAAAATTTAACTAATGCAATTACTAGCAATCCTCCTCAACCAAAACTAGGAGTAGCCAAAATTGAAAATCCATAACCTTCCCATATGATACTAAATGTGCAACAAATGAAACAAATTGTAGTTCCTTCTAGACCATTCACATATCCTAATAATCCCCCTCAATGGTATGATCCTAAAAAAAATGGTTTCATGCCAATATAGGTCATTCCCATGAAACTTGTCATGGACTTACAAAATCTGTTATTTCTTTTATGCTAGGATATTCATTCAATCATGATTCCATGATCAAAATATATCATCATGATTATGTTAATGCTTCTCAAAATAAATAAGATTTCAAATCTTATTCCTCTAACAATCCAAAAACTTTCTATGCATCCAACCCTAAAAAATCCAATAATTATATTTGTGTGATTGACATTGATTATGATCAATACTATACCAATTCCTAATATGTGAATGTGGCTAAGGCCAATTATTAATGTAAACCTACCCATAAAGATCATATCATAAAACCAAATAAACAATCACTAGAAGAGTATATTCTCAAAGATATTAATACCACTAACCTTCCTTTAGATACCAATTAAGAACCACTTCCTCAAGCTGAACCTCCAAATACCTCTATTTATCTTTAAAATATTTTACCTTCTAAGCCTCATGTTGGTTCTTCCTCTTCAAAAACTCTTTGGAATTTCTTAGAGGAACTTATCTCTATGCCTTTAAAAACACCTCTCATGGATTTACTTAACACTTCTCTCTATCATCATAAATTCCTAATGCAATAACTACAATAAATTGAAGAACCATATTCCCTCAAAGTGGAACAAACTTCTCATGAGACTCAACCAACAAAAGTTCATACCATTAAAAATATTTTCCCATCTTAAAAACCTTTCATAGAGTTCCTTGAAGAAGACATGATCAATTATGAAAATCTATTTTGATCCGATGATCCACCTCTCTTTATTAAAATAACCATTAATACCACACTTATTCATAAAGTACTAGTAGATTAAGGGTTAGGAATTAATGTGACATATCTTGGTTTATTCAACAACTTAGTTATAATAAATATCATCTTAAGCAAATAATCTAACATGTCATGGATTTGACAAGGAAAATCAAAATTCCTTTGGTTTTATTTGGATCTCTCTTACTATTGGACCCAAAACTAAGATTATGGCTCTCGACTTACCATTATCCTATAATATACTCCTAGGGTGCCCATGGACTCATCACATGAGAGCTATTGCCTCTTCTGGTAGCCAATGTATCAAGTTTATTCATAATTTCAAATGGTATAAACATGAGGTAGATACTAACCCATGGATTATTCAACTTCCTAATCCAAAAATCTAAGTATTGGATTCTAATTATCCCAAAAATTAATAGTTCACCTTAACCTGAATTCATTAATATGAATCCATATTTATAGGTCACTCTTTTCAATTTTGATAATGATGAGCCAAATGATTTTTAAAACACATTAAATACTACCAAGTTAACTCCTTACATGTTAGGGTGGATTCCTCCTTCCTTGTTACCTCATGATCATACCATCCCTCTCATTGATGAGATCATCAATTTCCTTCCTCCATATAATTCACATGAGGCATCTTATACAAAATATGATTTCACTTGTAATGACTATAGAGTGGTCAAGTTGTTTCAAGACCCTTTAACCATGTCACCTCATAAATTTAGCTATCTAGGTGTATCACCTTATGATGTTCCTTTAGAGACACAAGCATGTACTATTTCTCCCACCTATGATGCTAACTACATTATAGCCCAAAATAAATCACAAGACTTGGATGTTCAAGACTATCAACAAACCTTAGTTAAAATGAATACTTTTAACTAAGATGTTCATACTATTTACATGAATATTGAGTTAGAACTTAAAGATCATGTACCTCTAGTTAATTCTCTACTTTTTGATGGTTTTTGGGTTGTTGAACAAATCTTACCTCTCTTAAATTAGTAACTTTCATAATATTCTCTACCTACTATCATACCGGTCACTCTACTAGATCCCCTTGCCAATAATTCTAAAGATACACCTATTATAAATGTAATTTAATTCAATCAACCTTCCTCCATAGTTCCACCTACTCCTAAGATCACCCTTGATTCTAAGGAAATAGATGTATGCTAGATACATTTTGAATATGATCTCCATGGAAACAAAATCATTGATCTTGAATTAGATGTGGAATATTGTGTACCTTTACCTATGTTACCTAGCAATAAATCCATCCTTTAATTGTTCCATACTTGAGAACCTCAACTTCATTGAAAACATCACAAACTTGGGAATTTCAAATGAAAATATCTTCATTTTAACAACTTCATTACTAACGTCAATCCCAAAACCAATCCCAGTTCTTCTCTTCCCAACATGCCATATCATTTTCAAGATGTAAGTGTTATGATTATCAAATAAACCATTAGAATAGAATATGGCACACCCTCATGTCCTCAACCTATAAAAGTTTATATAGAACTCATGTTGACTAAGCATGATAGCTTTAATCTATTTTTAATAAATATCATGATAATTTCACTTGGTCATATGATGACATGGCTAGTATCAATCCTAGTATCATTGTGTATAATATAATCACATGCCTAGATGTCATACTTGTTCAACAAAAATAGCAAAAATTTCCACTTCAATTTTCCAACATATGCCACAAATAAATAATAAAACTATTAAATGTTAAGTTTATCAAATCTATGCACTATTTTGAATGCGTGTCAAAAATTATTCCCATCTGTAAAAAATTCACCATGGTTATTTGCATCTACATCAACTTTTGCAATCTCAACCTCACTTGTACCAAAGATAGTTTTCCATTACCTTAAATAGATGCCATCATAGATTCTATTATTGGTTACAAAACTTTTTCACTCATGGATGGTTTTTTGGGCATTAATAAAATTCACATATCCCCTAAATACCAACACAAGACAACATTCATTGTCGAATGGGGCACCTATTACTATGTTAATATGCCCTTTAGCCTTAAAAATGTCAGAGCTACCTATAAATGGGATATACCCCATATTTTTCATGATATTATACATAAGATTTTGGAAACCTATGTGAATTATCTCATTGCCAAATCAAAAAAGTCACATAACCCATCTCTTTGATCTATCCATCATCTTTGATCGATTAATCAAGTAAAAAGTTAGACTCAACCCATACAATGTGTCTTTGGCATTAAATATGGAAAACTAGTAGGGTTCATAGTCTCTCTTCATGGTATTTATGTCAATCCCACTAAAATCAATTCTATTGTCAACATTCCCATTCCTAACTCCATTCTAGACACTTGTACATACCTAAAAAAATATTGGGTTAATATGATGATTTATCCATAAAATGGCTTACTGTATATACTCTATTAATTCACTTCTTAAGAAAGGTAATGCTTTATAATGGGTTTATCCTTAAAATAAGGCATTTGACAACATGAAATAATCATTTCTCCATCTACCTACCCTTTATACACATTTTAATGATCATCCTTTGATTTTGTACACCTCTTCTACTCCCATATAAGTTGGGCCAATGATTTTCCAATAAGATGATAATAGATGAGAATATGATATTTACTATATTATTTGATGCCTCATTAATTATGAAAAAAATTATACAAAATTAGAATGTGATTACCTCACAAGCTATTTTTCTACTAAAAATGTCCATCACTACCTACTATATCAAATAACCTATGTCATTATTCATTTTGACTCACTTCATCACTTTTTGTCCAAAGCATTTATACTTGGAGATATAATTGGTAACTAGATGGTTATCTTAATGGAATTTGACCTTCATATCATAACACAAAAATCTATCAAAGGGAAAGTCATTGCTAACCAACTTGCAGTGGCACCCATACTTGTACAAATCACCTTAGATAATATCTTTGACAATAACATTCTCTATATTGAAGGTCTCAATTAGGATATCTCTTAAAGATTACTTATATAACTTAAATCATGATTTAGAATAAATTAATAAAGAAGATACTTATATCATTCCTAATAGTAATAAATCTAAATTAGTTATTAAATAGCTTCCTAAAGTCACTATGGATTTGCATGAAGACATTTAGACCCTATACTTTAATGGCACCAAATCTCCTTAAGGAGTTAGGGCAGGTTGTAATATAACTAATACTCATGGTAAAATAATCCTTTTGATATTTTGGCTCACCTTTGATGTCATTAATAACATATAAAAATATTAGTCATTAATCTTAGGCATGAAAGTGGATCTTGACTTAGATATTTCATATCTACATGCTTTGGGTGACTCACAACTTATTTTTTTCTAGGTTAATGGTGACTACCAATGCAAAAGTGAAAATATTAGTACTTATCATCAAATGGATACCACCATCACCAAAGATTTTACCTATTTTAACATAGATCCCATTCCAAGAGACCATAACTCTATTGTTGACTCTTTTACTTCTTCAACATCCTTAATTCATCTGCATCAAGTACTTAGAAATTCTCAATTTATTATTCAAATAAGAAAGTTCTCATATTCTATCCAACTACAAGATTCACTTATCTATCACATTGAGGCTATCACTATTCAATAGAGCCCATAGTATTAAAACATTATCCAATTATTTGAGCATAAAAATTATCCTCTAGACATGGATTCTTGTGAAAAGACTATAATTTAAAAACAATATTTTAAATATGTAATTCGATTCAATACCCTTTATTATCATAATGTAGAATGCATCCTCATCTACTATGTAATGAAAGAATAGGTCTCTCCTCTCCTTAGATAAGCACATGGGGGAATTTTTGATGGTCACTATAGAAAATATGATACAACACATAAATGCCTATGTATGGGATACTTTTGTTAGGGGTGGTGAGAATCCAAGAACAAACACACCTGCTCTGATTCCACCTGTTAGGATCTTGCTCCTCAGAAAGAGCACAGTATGATTACCAAATATAAGCAATTGAATATGCGAAAATAACCAAAAACACAAGTAACTAGAATTCACCAATAGCACAGAATATGAGAGACAATACACTATCTTGTATTAACACTTTACAGAAAAGAATACAACAAAGAGCTACCACACTCTTCCACCTTACAGAGGTTTTCCACACCTCAAGTGTATAGTAATTCTTCTCACACACACTCTCCTACACAAAAAATGGTCCCAACAACCAACTCACACACAGAATTGGTGTTCACCTCACCAACCAGTCAGTAATAACCCTGATGGTACACCAAGCACTCTATAGCACTTCAAGTTGATCTTCCATGAACCTGCAACCTGTAATTCAATAGACCAAACTTACATGTAGATCCCCTATGAGCTTGTAACAACCTGCAACTCAATGATCTTACAACTAGAAGGAACTCTTCCTGTCTATCTCATACATATACAATACATGCCAATGGGTCTATAAATAGATCCCTAAATTAAACAATAACTTAGACTCTTAATTTAGACAATTATCCTCACAGCCCAAGACTCTGACTGGTCTTAACATGCAAACTCTTCGTTCACTTAACTAACTATCCGTGCAACGAGTAGTTCTGGAACACATAGGCGGCCGATGTCGGTCCTTGCTTGTCTGGTTCTGCCGACGTCGGCCGACTCCCTGCCATCGCCGGTGGCCTTCTGCACTGGTCTCGACCGACGTCGGTCCTGCTGCCGATGCCGGTGCTCCTGGATCTCAGCAACCTTTGTTCCTTTAGTTTGTAAAGGGTTGAAGCTTTTAGCTCCACAACCTAACAATCTCCCACTTAGAGATAAATAGCTGCAACCTGTACCTGTACCTGTACTCTGTCTAGTTTGTTCCCTTGGCTTTGTATCCCTCCTCAAGATCACTCTTGAAGACCAACCACCACAAATCCTGTAGTGCAAAACCTATCATCCAAATTACCTGCCATATCTGCATCAACAACCATGTAGAAAAAGAACTTGACCCTGCATAACATGTGCACCTACTGCTAGTGCCACTGAACTGCCCTTCAGTATTACTTTTTCGGATTGACTCCAAAATTGTGACAACTTCCACTACTTGGGAAAACTCAGGTTTAGTACATACCATGCACTCAACCTCATTATGTGAATCAAGACACCTGTTCTGCGAACTGTCCAACCATCGGCGTGCTAACCGATCTCACACAATCATCCTGAAACAAAGTCAACAAGACCTCCATGTCTCTAGAACACACTCATGCCAAAGAATCTTGTTGCTCCCAGATTCTCCATGACACACACCTGAACTAGCTTTACCTTTAGTTTAGAAATACCTGTATATGTAACCCTGCAACAAGCACATCATACAGAAATAGGATAATGTAGCTAATATTATCCAACCTGGTAAAGAGAAACACAATGATCAAACCTCCATTGTATTGAAGTTAATACAAGATCATATACCCTGATCTTCCATCTCACGTATCCATTTCTGCTCTTCTTCATCCTGAACATCCATTCGTCTCTCAGTGCTTACTTCCAGTTGGCAACTCTACCCAAAACACCTATTTGGTTCTCCTCCAAGGAATCACATCCTCATCCATGCCAAGCTCCCACTGTTTCCTGGATCTACCTATTCGACTTCTTTAACAACTTCCTGGTTCTATACCATAAGTGAGCAACAAGTAGTGTAAATAAGGGAAATGAAAAATTTAAGAACTTACTTACACCTTCAGTCCTCCATATGGGTGCTTGAGACTCCATGACAACTAGCTGTCCACCCAAAATTCATCTCAGTGACCGATGCTGGTCACATCTTAGTCTACAGCCGACCGATGTCGGTTCTCTATGACTGCCAGCTTGCCGACATCAGTTTCCCTTGGCCGATGCCGGTCCTTATCTGCCCTGAATCACCGACATCGGGCTGCACATAGCCGATGTCGGTCCCTGTCTGGACACCGACACCAGTTTTCATGCCGACGTCGGTCTCTATGTTTTTCTAGTGAGACCTGACTTTTTCCTATGAGCTCCTTTTGGATCAAACCCTTGTCCAAATCACCATTGCTCTGCTCAGAATTCCTCTGCATCTTGTGCTAAACTCTATCTGTCACCTTCTCCTTGAAAACCAAGGCTTTCCTATTCTTGTCACTAACATCAGATTCCTCAAGAAACGTCACCTTCTTCTGCATACAGAAACCATGATCCATGCCTTCCAAATCCGAAAGCATACTCTTTGACTCAAGAATAAGCATCTCCTTCTTATTTATGTGACCAAGCCTATTAAGCCACATCTCTGAATCTACAGTTGAAGTAGATAACCCAGAAAGAGAATCAGTAATACAAGTAGATAGATAAAGCGTACCTACTTTCTTACCTCTAGCTACAACAAGTGTACCCTTGGTAACCTTCCAAGAGTCTGCTGTGAGAGTTACTGTGCAACCCTCATCACCCAAACTTCTAACATAAATCAAATTTTGATTCAGAACTGGGACATGCATGACCTCCTTCAACACCCATGTGTCACCTGTCTGCAATTTCAGCTTTACTTTTCCTTTGCCAACAATCTGACAAGGCTTACCATCCCCTACACAAATTTCTCCAAAGTCTCCCTGGACATACTCATGAAAAAATTCCCTATGTGGGGATGCATGAAAAGAGGCACCAAAATCTAAAACCCAAGATTCTAATTTATCCAAAGAACATACCAGAGCATCCTGTGTAATGTAATCCACAACATCTGCTTCTTCTCCATGTCCTTCATGCTGATCTTCACCTGATCTGCAATCTCTCTTTAAGTGCCCTTGCTTTCCACATTTCCAGCAGGTTATTCTGCCATACCTGGACTTGGATCTTCTGCCTACCTTCGACCTTGATCTCCCATGCTCTATCTTCTCTCTTGGCCTTCCTCTGCCTTCAACCCTCAAAGCATCTCCTGATGATTCACCTGTGCTTTTCCTGTGTATCTCTTCATTCAAGATCACACTCACAACATCATCCACTTTTAAGACTTTTGAAGGAGACACAGTATTAGAAACTGCCATTACCAAACCTTCCCAACTTTTAGGTAATGAACACAAGATTAAGAGAGCTCTAATTTCATCATCAAATACAATATTGACTGAACTTAACTGGTTTACCAAACCATGGAAATCACTAAGATGGCTATGAATAGATCCACCTTCCAACATTTGCAAATTAAATAAACGCTTCATAAGAAATACCTTATTAGACGCTGAGGGTTTTTCATACAAATTTGCCAAAGATTCCATCAACTCCACCGTTGTCTTACACTGTGATAAGCTGGAAATCACAGATGATGCAAGACTCAATCTAATAGATCCCAGAGCCTTCTGATCAAGAACCTCCCATTCTTCATCCTTCATATCTGAGGGTTTGTTATTAACCCCACCCAACGGTAAGTACAAATCTTTCTGATACAAATAGTCCTCAATCTGCATCCTCCATAATTGGTAGTTCTTGCCATTAAACTTTTCCATTCATAGCGTACTATTTTATGCCATTGCTCAACTCCCACTCAAACAGAAACCCTGTGAGTAACCTGTAATCAAAACACACTACCCAGATCTAAACCAATCTGTTAGTATCCCAACCAAAAGCTCTGATACCAGTTGTTAGGGGTGGTGAGAATCCAAGAACAAACACACCTGCTCTGATTCCACCTATTAGGATCTTGCTCCTCAGAAAGAGCACAGTATGATTACCAAATATAATCAATTGAATATGCAAAAATAACCAGAAACACAAGTAACTAAAATTCACCAATAGCACAGAATATGAGAGATAATACACTATCTTGTATTAACACTTTACAGAAAAGAATACAACAAAGAGCCGCCACACTCTTCCACCTTACAGAGGTTTGCCACACCTCAAGTGTACAGTAATTCTTCTCACACACACTCTCCTACACAAAAAATGGTCCCAACAACCAACTCACACACAAAATTGGTGTTCACCTCACCAACTAGTCAATAATAACCTTGCCGGTACACCAAGCACTCTATAGCACTTCAAGTTGATCTCCCATGAACCTACAACCTGCAATTCAACAAACCAAACTTACATGTAGATCCCCTATGAGCTTGCAACAAGCTACAACTCAATGATCTTACAACTAGAAGGAACTCTTCCTTTCTATCTCATACATATACAATACATGCCAATGGGTCTATAAATATATCCCTAACTTAAACAATAACTTAGACTCTTAATTTAGACAATTATCCTCACAGCCCAAGACTCTGACTGGTCTTAACATGCAAACTCTTCATTCACTTAACTAACTGTCCATGCAATGAGCAATTCTGGAACACACAGGTGACCGACGCCGGTAACTACTTGTCTGGTTCTACCGACGTCAGCCGACTCCCTGCCATCGCCGGTGGCCTTCTGCATTGGTCTCGACCGACGTCGGTCTTGCTGCCGATGCCGATGCTCCTTGATCTTAGCAACCTTTGTTCCTTCAGTTTGTAAAGGGTTGAAGCTTTTAGCTCCACAACCTAACAACTTTTTGCCTACTTAGAAAAGGATTCTATCAATTTTTCTAAAAGATACACTCCTTACTAACTCCATGATAATCTAATCCATTTACCACTAGATGAGATCTAAACTATGGAATATATTTGTCCATTTTCCATTTGGGGATTAGATCTCATCAATAAATTACATCAGTCACAAGATGGGCATGTTTTTATCATCACAACTATTGAATATTTTACCAAATGGGTAGAACCCAAACCTCTTGTCAATGTCACAAGAACCAAAATTTCTAAATTTATCCTTAACCAAATAATTTTTCATTTTGGCATTATCCATACCCTCATTTATAATAGTGGAAGAAATTTCAAGAACACTAAATTTAAAATATCCCACAAATTATCCATACCTTATCATCCATAATGCAATAGCCAAGTTAAGGCCACTAATAAAATTGTTAATAAAATCTTACAAAATACCATCCATAAAACATGTATGGATTAGCATATTTATTTATATCCCACACTTTGGGCCTATTTTACTAACATCCATATTGCCATTAGGGTAACACCATTCTTTTTAGTTTATGGTTTTGAGTCTATCTTACCCTTAGAAGTCAAGCTTCCCTGATTATGTATATCTCTTCACGATATCATTCTCGATGAATACTATGTGAATATTACCTTCATGCTCTTGATATTCTTGATGAATACCATCTAGCCACTCTGTAACATAATAACCAATACAAGGCTTTCATCACCAAATAGCATAATAAAAAGGTCAAAGTCCACATTTTAAATGTTGGTGATCTAGTCTTTAAATTAGACTATACCCATGATAAATAAGGCAGATACACCCAAAAATGGTGGGGACCTTATTTAATGAAATATATTCTTAGTCCTAACACCTATCACCTCAAAACTACTAAATTCCATGTTTTTAAAGATCCCACTAATGCCCAATTATTAAATAAATACTTTTCTTAGATATTTCTCTTCTTATCATCTTTTTATATGCTATCCTACTAACACTTTTTTCAAGATTTATTCATAGATCTCACCCTCTACAATGGTATTTTATTACACAAACCTTAGTTCCTTCACTTTGTCATTTGGTTTCTTTTTCTCATGAGTTTCATTGTAATACCATGGAAGTGACATGATCTTCCTCATGGATTCCTTTTTCTTTCATTGACTTTCATATTATGTTTATTATTTTACAATGCTTTATTCACCCTATTAGGTTTCTCTTTTATGATTTATAGTGTAATACCATGGATAACACCAGGCCTTCCTCAAAAATACCATTTTTTCCATTATTACACCCTCTTGGATTTATCTTTTATGAGTTTTAGTGTAATACCATGGATAATACCATGCTTTCCTCATAAAATCAAAATTTTATTTTATAACATCATTATTCAACCAAGTTCTCCTTTTCTATAATGTTTATAAATGGCTACAAGTTTGTGATCCCATATTCTTAACTTTGGTTTTTGTTTATTTTATAGATAAAAATTTCACAATAAACTATGTTAGCATATTTACCTACACTTACATACATTCTTATGATAAGGAATCATATGTACCTATCATTGTATCCCTTTTCACTTTGTCACATTTTTGTGATTTGAAGTAATTCAAATTGTTTAATGTTCACTCCCCTTGATTTCCTTTCCTTTCATTCCACTTTGGATAAAAAAAGGTAAAAGTCAAGATAGAAGTTTAATTTCACATGAATATTAAGAATCTTATACACCATGCTCTCTAAGTTTTCTATCTTATCAACCAAGTCTGAAGTTTTCAAAAGATAGTCATTTTTCATACCCATGTTTGGTTCTTTGAATATGTATAGAGGAATAGAAAAAGCATCAAAAGTTAAAAGCAAAATAATTTAAATCAAAAGTCAATGATCAAAAGTAAACATCCAAAGTTAAAAGTCAAAATCAAACCAAAATATGTGATTTATAGCACATCTCTTATTTCCAATTGAAGCTCAAAATCCATAGTTTGCCTCATGATAGAGCCAAGGTCCATTACTATATGATAGGCAGTAGATTAGAGTAGGAGAATTAAAAAGTATCTATAGTGCTACCTATTTTCTCATGTAATTACCCAATATTCATTATAGACTTATGGCTCTATAAAGGGTCCTAAGGAATGGGAACACATTATGAGAATGTAGGTATATTTTAATTTTCATATATATAGCCTTCATGGGATGATATTCATACTTCATTTGATGACCCAAGATTTATTTGCTTAGTAAATGTTATTCTAGAGTAATTAATATCTAGATTCCTCTTATTTTTAAAAACATAATATAAGTGTCTTGAATTTGATACAGAGTTTATCTCCTTTAATTTGACTCCATTTTCCCCACCATCCATTTCATTTATACCCTTGATAAGCAAGTTAAATTATAAATCTATTTCCCCACTTCTTATTCCCTCTTCTTCACATCTTAAAAACATGCTAGCATTAATTTTTTTTTGTTTTATATATATTTACTAACAAAACAATATGCCTTAGTGACTATGGATTAACTTATTCATACCATTAATTTAAATTTATATAATTGCCTTGGTTTATTTTAAAATCTTTCATTATTACTCCTTTTTTCAGACAACTATGTTTGTTTTTATATATTTTTTGTTCTTCTTTTTCTTGGATAAATAAATTTATTTATAATTTCATGTAATTTTTCAATTTTTGAGTGAGGTTGGATTGTTTCTTATGACTCACCAATTTTGTTTTTCCTTTCATGTACTTTTTCCATTGATGATTGAATAAGGATTGTTACTACTCACTCATTAATGTTGTTTTTACCATTTCTTGCCCATATTTGTTTAAGTAAGGATTTTTATTGATTTCACATTGATATTCGATTACCATTTTTACTTGTATCCTTAGTTTGACTTAGTTTGTTTACCTTTATTACTTAAGGTTTACTTGTTTGAATTTTTTTATCATTTAGTAGCCTTAGATTTTTGGTTACCCAATTTACTCTAAATTTAATTTGGTCATTTGGTCAAAACTTAGCATTTATTAGCCTAGATTACCAAATTTCCAAGCACATCATGCCTACACATTTCAATTATCTTATCTTTCTTGAATTTGTTTTTTTTTCCTCTTTAATTTTGTATCCTTGGATTTGTCCAAATTAGTCTTTGTGCCATCCATGATCAAAACTACAAACATAAAAGACAACCATCAAACAATAAAGGTAAGTCAAGGTACATATATATTAATTTTATTTTTAGTCATTTAATTTCAATTATTTTATGATTTAAAATATGAAAATTTATTTAAATTCAACATTGTGTGTTGCTATGTTCTTTTATCAAAGCACCATCCCATGTTACACCTAAGTGACACATGATGAGATTCAAGTGGGGAATATTTATACACATAATATTTTAAAACTTTATCAATTATTGATGCTTTCTCTCTTATAGAAACTTGTCAAGTCTCAATCTCTCTGAGTGCATGCCTTAAGGGTGCATCAATAAAGGGGTGGGTAGACCATTTATGATTCACAATATTGTTGTCCCTAATACCATCATTTTAAATAAAAATAATCTTCTCTTATAAACTTCCCTAAGATTTGACTCCCTTAAACACTCCTCTAAGTAATTCACCACCGTAAATAGTCTCTAATTAATCCTAAGACCCTTTTTGAAATTTATCAAACAATGTTGGATTAGGTCAACCTTATATTCAAATTATTATTAGCAAGTTATAGGTCTCATTCATCCTTGGCCGACCTAGACCCTAACCTAGCTTTCTTTTATCAATCAATGATACAGGTTCAAATTGGGCTGACATTGTCAACTAAACATTCATAATGGTTTAGGATTATATTAATCTATATATACACATAATTTTTCACCATTTCTTAGAGAGAGATAGAGTTATTCATTTTCACTTCTTTACAATTTTATCTTCCACCATTATAATTAAGAAGTTTTTCTTAGGGTTTACACTTAGAAGGAAGAATTTTTTCTTGTGAAATCTTGAGATTCATTAGGAAGTCCTTGGATATAGTTCATTTTCCATCCTTATCTTCTTAAAAAATACACAACACCCTCTTAAGAATCACTTCCAAGGGAGAGAATGAGTCTTGATGGGTTTGTCTCCAAGGTAAGTATCTCTAACTTTACTCCTCTATTTTAATAGATAGAAGTAGCATAAGTAATGACTTTTGAATGTATTTTTATCTCCATGAATTAATTTTATATCTATACATAGCTTAATTAGAATTATTCTATTCATTTTTACCTTCATGTTTATTACCCCCATTTTATACAACAAGATTTAAAGAGAACTAGGTTAGATTTTGATTTAATTTGCATTTACTTAGTGAATAATAGAAAACATAAGACCTAGTTAGGGTTATCACATGGTGTTTCTTGACTAAAGGCTTTGGAACCCTCTCTAGTGACATTATTTTTTTAATAGACCCCTTGGTTAGGTCTAACAGATCCATCTTAGTCATGACCTTGAATGTCTAAATGTATTGGTAAGTGGAAGTGTAAATATGATTTATCTTCTCTACGCTTGGATTGATTTATAGGTAATTTGTATTTTCCTTTGTTTACATAACTCATCATGATTAGTTAATATAATGTGGAATATTTCCACTACTCTAGAAACAAAATTAAATAAGTGTGCATGAATACCTATAATGTCTAAAAATCTCTATAAAATCATCCCCAATAATGTTTTTAGGCACAATCTAATTCAAGATATGTATCGCATAACCTACCATCAACAACCACTCCTAATTACTTATAAGCAGTGATTAAAAATACAAAATTAGGTACATTTATTATATACACTTATCTAATATTCTATCAATAAAAATGAAACTATACATAACATACTCACATGTGGCTCTAATATTAGCCTCATCCAAATGTTTTGGACCTATGTGGTCTTCACCATGCCTACCTTCACCATCACCTCCATGTACTACAAGTAATACACTAAGGGGGAAATAATCACTAGAAATAATAATGTACATTGGGTAATTGGCCACAACTACATATATGCCTTCATGCATATAATATCATAACCTACATCTAATGGTACAACTAGAACACTCATTTTAAGAGGAAAAGTGACCAAATATACTACTGATGGAACTAGTCTATCATTTGACATATAGCTAGCTCCCACTATGTGATGCCATATATATAGATCTGAGGGCACCCCCTCCTCACTACCAAACTATCATAAAACTTATTCATACTAAAATCTCTAATAAATTCAAAGAAAATGATCAACTAATTGTATGTTATCCCAATCATGATGTAACTCCTTTGAATCCTTATCCCACCCTATAAATGGCTTATATGTCTACCATATAATTTATCCTAGTGTCAATCAATCCATTATAATTGGATACTCAATAGTAGTATGTGCTCTAAAATGAGGTACCACCCACTATGCTAAAAAATCCTAATGGGAGAACCATCCTACTAAAGTCCTAAAAACTAACCACACAACTAAAATGTAGTCATATACCCATAAATGCAAAAGTGTACCTATACCTAAGCTACCACCCTATGTCTCTAAGTAAAACCTATATAAATGTCTAAAAAAATTGGATACCATAGTAAGCACCCAAGAAAATATCATGCCTTAATCTTAAATGTGATGAATAATATGATACATCCAATAATATATGCTAACCCACCAACATCAATATATATGAAAGAAGACAATAAAGAATAGATAATAAAGAATAGATAAAATTTTACAATCGCAAAACATTAGCTCTAATAATAGTATATAGATGGATAGTAATGCTCATCTCTACATTTATCAATTGATTCCCATTAAATTCAATGTGATACCTTTAAATACAACCAATTATATCATCTCAATATATGTATGCCCTATTATAGTCAACCTTAGAATCAGGTAAACATCCTCCAAGGTGATCATCATCACCCTTGTTGGGAGCCAAAAAAGTGTAAATGTCAACATTCCATCTCTAACCTAATGTTGTCTTAAGATGGATATCATATGGGACCTATCCTAAATGATCCACATATAAAAATAATTCCTAATAAATAATTCCCTAATCATAATCACCCATTTGAAACTCAATAAAATTACATATAAATGCAAAATTTCAAAAAATAAAATTTACCAAAATATGCAAAATTTATTATACTTATCAGCTCCTAAAGATCTTGTCATCCTAAAGCATCCTAAAGTAACTCAAATCACATTGATCATATAGTTCATTCATGAGTCATTTTCAAATATGTCCAAAACATAAATTTTTTGAAATCTCAAAGTGAAAATGAAATGAAATTTTCTTTTCAAAACTCATTATATAGTCACTGACCTTTCAACTATCATAAATTTAAAGAACCATATCTTGAGAAACATTCCATATCTTGAGAAATGTTTACCCAAATTCAAAACCACAAGTTTTTTTGGGATCCATGAAATAGTACCTTCTATTCTATGTCAATATGTTAACTAATTTACACACATATAATATCTCCTAAAATTTTCTCAACCTATTAACCATTCAAATTCAAAAATACTATGTACACTATTACATTCCATATTAGTAAACTCTCTAAGGCAAATCACCAATACATAATTGAATACCATACACTAGATACATATATATTACATACACTTCATCCTTTTTCAATGCAGTGACTACCATATTATACTTCCCTCACTAAAAAGGGGGCATAATAGTGGGGGCACGTCACAAGGGCATGACCTCCACATTTATATAGTTTCTAGATTTTAGTGGAAGCATGTCACAAAGACATGAACTCCACACTTACTTAGTGTTAAGTATCTCCACATTTAAATAGGGGCATGTCATAAATATATGACCTCCACACTTTTACAATTTCCAGTTTAGTTTCATCATTTAGATGCATATTTAGGTCAAAATTATATATGTTGGCACTGATTTTCACATATTTGGGATAGTTTCTCAGATTTTGAAGTACTTTTACTATACATAGAATACCTTCATATATATATGTGTGTGTGTGTGTGTGTGTGTGTTTGTGTGTGTGTGTGTGTATGTATGTATTTATGTATGTATGTATGTATGTTTGTATGTATGTATGTATGTATATATGTGTATGTATATGTATACACACACATATTTATCATAATAAATATGATAGGGGGCATGAATAGAGTTCATTCCTTATATTATTTACCAAATACACTGATATATCTCCCAGATTCAACATATTACAAAATATTTTACCATAACACACTGATTAAACTAGGAAGTATTGTTATTCAACCTTATATGTTTTAATTAGTTGGTTATTTTTATAATTTGAAGTGATAAGATCATTCAACCTCATTAGATTTATAGGTTTTATTGATTAAATCAATCAATCTCACCATATTTACCAGATGAGATTAATTAAATCACTCACCCTGCATCAAATTTTATATATATATATATATATATATATATATATATATATATATATATGTTGACACTTGAGTTATGTTGGCTGGGATGTAATACTCTCAACGGTCATAACACCACTCTCATTATACCAAGATGGGGTCATGATCACCTCCTACCTCTAATTATTATAGATATGGAACCTCTAGGGTGTAGCCCATATGACCACTTGTATACTCACTCATTTTCCTAGCCAAAAAATAAATGAGGTCTCAGTCTCTTTCTACCTCACCATCATTCATAGTGGAGTCAATGTTATAAAATCATCACTACACTACACATACATAGGTGTATTCTATTCATGTTATTTATTTTTTAGATAATTTCTACTATTACTCACTTTTTAGATCACGTACACTAATTACACTATGACATGCTTTTGGTTACAAGTGAATCTCAAACAATAGGTTCAAATAGGGCTCAAACAAAGATAAGGTTTATAGTACAAACTAGGGAATGCATTTCCTTACCTTTTAAGCTAGTAATTTAATTTTCATGAATTACTAGATTAAATAGGGGGAAATTTATATATCCATATTTGGTACAAGCATAGTTTCATAGTATGTTTTTCATAGCTTTGTAGTATAAACCTTTTGATAGAGAGTTAGGCATCTAGTGGCATGGTATTATGTGGACCTTTTTGGTTGATGTTCTTTTATTACTTTTACCTAATATTTTTTTATCTTTTTATTACCTAATATACCTTTTTATAGCTTTTTTCAAGGATCCCAACTTGTATTTTTATCATTTATATGTTTTTATCCCCTAGACACTACTAGTGGCTCATGACACTAGTGTCAGAAATAATGTCCAAACTCATATTTTGATACTTTTATATAATTTATGCTTTGTGACCATTTGTTAAGCCTCATACATTTATTCTATTTTTGAGTTTTCATGGGCCACTAGGTTATAATTCAAAATTTAAAAGGTTCCATATATACAAAGCTATGGTATTGTTTATTTCACAAAGCAAAATTTTCTATTAGCATGTACTTTGTCTTCTTAAAAATAAATTAAATTTCATTATGTAAAAAATTTATAGAATTGTAATTCTAAAGCATTAAAAATTTAATTTGCATTTGCATTAATTTTACTAAGGGTTTTAATAGGATAAAGATTATATAGTTGTACAATCACCATTACACACACATACCAAGGAGGGATAACTACATGTAGGTATGAGGCCCTCTGTGTAGTATATGTATAAATAGGCAAAACTTAGAAATAGCCAAGTTTTGAGGGTTATCTTGAATCATGTGATAACCCCTTTTTATTGAGATACAAGAGGTAAAACTCAAAATGAGCTAGGGTTTTACTTATTTACTCTATTGCACACATAATTCTAACTATTCAAAAGGAAAAAGTAGAGTTTTAGGTCACATCACAACTCTAGAAGGAATTTAGATTAGTTTAATTACATGTATAGTGATAGACACTTGTTTCATATTTGGACACCTATGTTGATGATAGTGTCTTGAGGTGGTACTAGTGTCTAAGAAGCAAAAAAAAGTAGAATGTAGAAGGAATAGAACATAGATATTCTTCACTGGTCTGATATGAACCTAAGTCATTGTTGTAAGTCAGAATATAATACTAAATAATTTATTCTCTCTTTCCCATTTTTTGTATACTATTTTTTATATTTATTGCACATTCTTAAGTAGGTAATTACTAATAGATTATCATAAATTGCTAAAATATGAATATTACTTTATTGCATTCAAACATTTTATTTTTATAGTGTGTTAATGTTATAGACTACATAAAACATATGCATGATGTACCCAAACTAAGTAAATCTAAGAAAAACCTGAGTATTTTTATGAAAATTGTGATCTAGTACCTATCAAGAACTATTGCAAATTGAATGAGATTTTGAAGATTTATAAAAATGATTATTTTCTACCTAATGGGATAAAAACACACAATATTGGAAATGGTTGGCCTAAAACCCTATCCAAATATAGCATTCCTATCCAAAATTACTTCCTAAGTTAGTTTTGGGTATGTACTATGATCCATTATGTAAACCCTATAAAATTGTGTTTGTGTATTAGGTTGTTTTAGTTAAGTCTCTATGATAATCCACTACGTATACCCCATATTTTGAGGTGAGTTGTGTAGCTAGCATAATAACTTAACTCAAAAAAAAAAAAAAAGCTATGTGAGAGATGTTATGAAAAAGATGTAAATATGAGTGGTAGTGATAACATGGAGGAGAATGGCACCATCATATATAAACTAACAAAAATAGTAATTTACTATGTTTTTATAAATAATCATACATAGTTACATCATCAAGATATATTTTAGCAATTTGACATGAAAATAAGTGATCATAATTAAGTATTGAAATCTGAATAAAACTGCTTGGGTTATTGGATGATTAGGGAGATGCATGTTATCCATGATGGAATAAAAAATTGAGCAAACAAGTGTCATGTCCATGAAACACACATAAAAAGAGTACACACAATAATCACATAAATCTTGTAATAGAAGGCCAAAGTGGCATAAATAAGGGACATGTTCAAAAATCACTCACACACATAGAAATATATAATGGAGGCTTTGAGCCACACACAAAGACATGTTCAAATGTATGCAAGCCAAGTAAGGAATACACATGACACATGAATCATAGAATTAAACATGCAAAACATGCATGATTGAATGTAATTGATCAACATAAGCAATTTTTAATAGTAGTATATTCAACAACTTAGGTAACTATTAAGATATCAATGTGTAAACAAGTGATAAATATTGATAGATTTTAGACATTATAATAAACTAGATATAAATAAGAAGGGATATCCAAATAATTATAAAACCTATGCATGAGATTCCCCAACAAGTTTTTTTATGTATAAATAAGTTGTAAGAGGCTTGTGTCTTATTTTTATCTGGGAATTGATAACATGTCCTCACTGGGATACAACCAATGAAATAGGACAAGGGCACAATTCACTACTATTTAAGTAGAGTGAATTTGTTTGTTTTCAATTTTTTGAGTCTATGATAATAACACCTCTTATAATGAGAGTTGGGAGTGATAAAATGTATGCTCTCCATTCACTCATGTACACTTGTGAAGCATATATGATATGAAACTAGATAGAAATAAGTATTGAATAATTATTTACAAAGTAATGGATGTAAATGAACTACACAAATCATGTATAAGTCCTAATTTTTGAATTTTATATAATATTTTATTTTTTTATGTTTTTATATTTACATATATGAATAATATGATAATATAAAAATCAAACAACATATCCAAGGGATGTGGATAATCTAAAGGTGTATCCTGTGGAATATCATTGAGTATTGGATATTGAATCTTGTCCAACTCCCATAGATCATGATCATTGTGGTCATCATACTATTCATTCTCTATAATTTTTGCCTTATCTAAGTAAAATATTTATGTGATAACCTATAACACATGTCGCATTATAGATACCCACATTTGGTACATGCATAATTTCATAGTATATTTTTCATAGCTTTATATGTATAGACCCTTTGATATAGAGTTAGGCATCTAGTGGTGTGATCTTACATGAACACTTTCAATTCATGCTATTTGATTTATTTTACCTAATTTTCATATATTTATACTACCCAATATATCTTTTTATTATATGATTTATGGATATTTACTTGTATTCTAATCATTTTTGTGTTTTTATCCCCTGGACACTATCAATGGTTCAAGACACTAGAATTGATGGTAGTGTCCAAAGTCAGTGGTAGTGTCTAGCCTTGTATTTGATCATTTTCAATACTTTTCACCTTGTGACTATTTATTAAGCCTTATATGTTTATTATATTGTCATATTTTCATGTGCTACTATGTTTTAATTTAAAATTAAAAGAGTTTCATATATATATATATATATATATATATATATATATATATATATATATATGTATGTATGTATGTATGTATGTATGTATGTATATGTGTGTGTGTGTGTGTGTATATATACATACATACATATACACACACACACACACATAAACATATATATATACATATATATACATATATATATATATATGTACATATATACATATACATACATACATACATACATACATATGTGTGTGTGTGTGTGTGTGTGTGTGTGTGTGTGTGTGTGTGTGTGTGTGTGTGTGTCTATACACACACACACACACACACAGACACACACACACACAGACACACACACACACATAGTATAACTTATTTCACTAAGAAAGATTATTAATTAGCATGTAATTTGTCTTATTCAAAATATATTGAATTGCATTATATACCAAATTCCTAGAACTATAAATTTGAAGTATTCAAGAGTCAATTTACATTTGTATTACTTATACCAAGGGTTACAATAGGAGAAAGAGAATATAGTTTCACAATCATAATTACAAACACATACCTAGGAGGGAAAACTACATGTGAGTCCAAGACACTCTTTAGAGTATATGTCTATGTAGGAAACACTTAGTAACATCTAGGTTGCTAGGGTTAGCTCAACTCATGTACTAACCCTTTTTTATTGAGATACAGAAGGTCAAAGTGAAAAGAGTATAACACATCACAACTCTAGGAGAAATTTGGATCAGTTTCAATGTATATTTAGTATTGGACCCTTCATCAGATTTAGACAACTATATCGATGATAGTGTCTTGAGGCAACAATATTGTCCAAGTGGTAAAAAAAGTCAAAATGTATAATGAACATAACATAGATCTTATTCACTATCTAAGATGAGCCTAATTCACTATTATAGGCCATAATAGAATACTAAATAATATACGCTCTCTTTCCTCTTTTGTTATACAATATTTTTTTGTATTTATTACACATGATTAAATAGATAAATTCTAATATATTTTAATATATTGCTTAAATATGAATATTAATTTATTGCATTTAAATGTTTTATTTGTATAGTGCATTTATGTTATAGAACTATTTTACATAAAACATTTTGGTGAACCTACCCTCTATATTTGAACCAAGCCCTAAATTACATTGGGGGTTATCCTTCCAAAAATTTTAATTTCATATTTATGTATTTATTTTTCATATCAAAATTTATTTTCCATATCAAAATTTATTTTCATGGGCATAGCTTAAGGAATGCTTCTTTATATTTTTTCCCTGGGCCTTATATTATTTTTCTTTGTGGTTGTGTCCAAGATTATAACCCTCATCCTGGATGTTATTTTTGGTAACCCTAAGAAAACCCATCCTTTAAATATATATTTTTTAATTTTATTGATGATTACTATATTGATTATGAGTATTTTTTTACTAATCAAAATTATAATACATAGTCTTCTTTTGTAGCAACCTCTTACAATTACAAAAATGAAAAGACCATTAATGAAAATGAAATTATTGGTGAATATGTTGACATTTATGGAATAAATCCTTATGCCCAGTATGATTATAATTATGATTCCACATATTTCAAAGATGAATGTGAGGAACCTAATTTTCATTTCTCTCCTACATTACATTTTTCCATGTCTAATGATGAAGTACTTGAGCATACTAAAGATGAATAAATAATTGGATGTACATCTTGTTTATCCAATGATGATCTTGTTATAAATAATGAATGTTTACCTTATTTTCAAAATCTTGAATACATTATTCAAATTGAAGATTCCATTCCTTATTTAGTTCATGTAAATATAAATAGTGAACTTACTTCTCTATATCTATATCTAAATGGTATAAATGTAAACATTGCTTCTCCCCATATTATTTTAGGTTTGAAGATGATAATTATAATGATATTCAAAATAGTGTAGATGTATATTATTCTACATTATTCCAATTCAAGATAAACACCAAACCATCTTTTCCAAAGGTTTCTTAATGAAATAATTTCCAAAGTAAAGTAGCAACAATTCAACTCAAGATTCAAATACTAGTTATGTTAATGTTCCTTTCTCATATTACAATGATGTATCTAAACTAGAAAGTGATATTGCAACTTATATTACTATCTCTTTTGAATTCAAAAATGAAATTGAAGCTTGAATTTTTCCTCCTTATGATAATGTTTCAAGAAAAATATAGAATATTCCTCTTACTCCCTCTTTTACCTTTTTTCTCAAAATCATGTTGCAATTCTATATGAAAATCATGAAATTACATCTTTTATTCCTCTTACATGTAATGAAATTTCAATTATTCAATCCCTCTTCCATGATATTTGTATCAAACTTCGTGACATCCAAAATGATATAATGACCTTTCTTTAATCATTATGTACAATGGATGTTCCTTTACCTAATGATTCTAAACCATATGATGATCCTATATTACAATGCAAGAAATCTTGTAAATAGCCTATTATTCCTATGTTTCATATGGATATTAAATTATAGACTATATACACCTCTCTAGCCTCTTTACCCATCCCTCCTAGTGACATTCTATTTATGATGACTAATATAAGAGACCTTAAATATTAAATAAATATTCTTAAGTTTCAAGTGTCCTATCATGAATATAATTTTAATCATAATATACTAGAGGACAAAACCCTTACACATGATGTTTTTTATCATAACCATCCTTTAAATTTTTTCATACCTATGTTTTCTTCCTTCGATGGTCATGGAGATCTTCCTACTCATTTTAAATAATACATACACTCCTTTGACCATTAAAATAAATATGTATACTTTTTATTAAAAAAATTACATATAAGCTTGGCTCAAGAATAAATATATTTTTTTGATAGCCTTACAAATGGTTCATTACCAACCTTTTAAAAACTTTAGGATGTGTTCTTATCTTATTTCTATAAACACAAGTTACCAAAACTATCATTAGATCATTTGAAAACCTTAACTCAAAATGAGAATGAATCTATTCAAGACTATGTTATTAGATTTAAAGATGTCTTATATTCCTTAGAATATAGCCCCTTAGATTTATAAGTACAATTCATATTTAGTAAGGATATTATTTATTATTTCTTCATGAGAAAGAGCATTGCATAAGTCCTTTACTTCTGTTGATACTTTATATTGGGATATGCATAAATATGCACGTTAATTAAAAAATACCAATATTTAATCACCTAATAATTCACCTAAAGGAAAACCTATTACAAACAATTCCTAAAAATCAAAGTAAAAAACCAAGGGTCATGAGCCACTACAAATACATTTTTCCACACCAACAATACATACTAAGTAACAAATATTAAAAAGTTTACACAAAGGAGAGGAATATACATACAAAATACCTCCTAAAGTTAAAACCTATACATATACTAAGAGGCAACCAATTCAATTTGATTAGCAAAAGGATAGACCAAATTATATATTACATATACTATTCGATAAAAACTTAATTACTTTTCCTCCAAAATACTACCATCCACCACATAGATTTAAAAAGGTGAAAATACAACCCTTTTTCACTTACCATGGTCTTAATGGACATAATAATAATGATAATTTCACATTAAAACAAAATATTTCAAAATTTTAAAATTAAGGGATCATTACATTTTTGAGAGACATGTCAAGGTCCCTTTCCACAACTTCTTCTAAAGGTCATGTTGAGAATTTTGCCATCATTGGTCAAAGTTGATTATGTAAAATTTTTAAAAAAGACACTATTCATGGATTTAAGACTCAAAAAATTATACAACCTTCATCATAATAAAACCATGCTCAGTAAAAACTCACAATCCAAATTTTGATACATGTTTCTTCTTTTCCTCTAATTAGCTAGTGAAGGCAATTTTAAAATGACTAGTACATGAAGATGAATAAGAGTTTGTTTGAATGGTATTAGGGGAATTTTTATAATCATATTAAATAAATATTAAATACATTGGTTTTATGTTATATGGTATTAAATTTATGAACAATCGTTAATAAGAATAGGTTCTCTAAAACCCTTTTTAAACCCTAATGACTCAATTTTAAGAGATGTAATTACATTTTTGAGTTCCTTGTTGAAAAATAAAAGTTTTGTGAGATATTATTGGGAATAAATGACCTTAATACACATTATAAAATAAAAATTTCATGGAAAATAATGGATAAAGGCAAAGGTATAAGTATCAAGGTTTCAAGCAAGCAAAAGAGATAGACAAAAAAGGCACTTTTTGAGAGGTTGAAGAGATTGTTTGATCATATCCAATGGTTGGAATGATTATATGGATTATTACATGTAATAATTAAAAAATAATTAGGTATTTTTCCCTTATAAAACTTAACAAAATGGAAAAACATATACCTATATGCATTCAAAAATGAAATTGTGCAAGCTAGAAAACACCAAAAAGTGCATATTTTGAATTTTATTAAATGAAATATTTTGAAATTTGAAATGGAAGTATAATTTAATGTAATTTAATTTTTTCAAAATTTTTCAAGTTTTTAATGTACCTGATGAGAGATAAAATTCCAAAACATGGGTCTGATCATGAAGGAAACTATGGTTTCTCACTATTTTGCTCACAAATGGAGCTGGAAATGAGTGTTTCATGTCCTTTCAATAGAAAAAAATGATTTTATAGTTTTTATACTCAATTAAAATGTCTTAATAAATGATCATTCAATGAATAAAAATTAAAAATAGGCTTAGACTAATGAAAAACATCTTCAGGTCACCCTCAAGGTAGCAAGTAGACATTTTTTGTGAATTTTTGTTTGGGTGTTTGGTGAAGAGTTTTGGAGAATTTAAAATTTTCATAAGTATTAACCATTTAAATATATAAAATCAGAATATTATCATTTTTTTATGAGTTTATTAATTCATTTTAGACCCCCTAATCTAAATCAAGGTTTCTTGAGAGAAAGAGAGCTCAAGAGAGCACAAAATAGCATTTTTAAAAGTTGTGCATCGAGTTTGGAGATGAAATTTTATTTAAAATTATTTAAAAGCATGGTGATTATTTTAAAATTATATTTAAAATACTTATCTCATCAAATAATTCAAATTCATCAAGTTTTAGGTTCTCACAGTGCATTCATAAAGCTTGTCAAACCACAAAAGATAGAAGTTTCCATAAAGAACCAATATGAAGAGTTGTAATTGTCATCATAAAATGTATATTAATTAGGTATATCTCATGAATAATTAAATATAAAAATTATTCTCTCACTACAAATTTTTACCCCTTGATTTTGGATAAATTTTAAAAAGTTCAAGTCAATAAGAAGAGTCTTTAGTTATCCCTAGAAAGGTGGAGTTTGAAACATGCAAAAGAGGAGAAGTTGAGTTGAAGTCTTGGTTAATATTTGAGGCCCTATTTTCATGTAATATAATCCCTATAAATTCAACATGTAACCTCTCTCCTAATATTCCCCACCTGGCATAATTTTAGAAAAGTCAAGAAGTCAAACATGCATGCAAGATGTAAGTCAAGATAGCTCAAGTCAAACTTCAGGTTACAAGTCAAGTTAAGTCAATTAAAACTTAAAGATAGAATATCAAGATGATAATATTTATGGATTCACCTCAAGTGGTACTGAACCAGTAGGATATTAGTATTATCATGATATTTACCCCCATCTCACCCCTAATCATGTTTCTAATCATCTTTGGAAAAATCATGTTCTTTCAAATCACCTTGAAAAAAGTGTGTAAGAAATAAAACTTGAATTTGAGAGATAATGTATGAACATTGGTAGGAAAGAAGAATACAATGGTCATCAAGAAGAAATAGAATCCCTTAAAAATTCAAAAGAGTCTACTTGCTTAAAAATCCCAATTTTTAGGACTCTTAATCCTATGAAAGATACTATGCCTATGTAATCTTCACTCACTCTTCCCAAATAACATAACACCATTCCATATTTAAAACCTTCTTGGACCAAGAACCTTGATTATGACATGCATACTCTTGAGAAAGAGCCTTTTTCGATGCTAATCCAAAATAAAGAGATGGAAAAGTTCTTTAAGCTAAAATAAGAAAGTTTCCAAGTTTTTTAAGCCCTCCACCCATCTCTCAAGTTGAATTTGTCCATGAAGATCAAGAATGTGAGAGGTTGGTTTTTGAGTGTAGAAAGAAGCATAAAACATTGCTAACATAAGATTATTTCCCTTATTTCAAATAAATATTAAATGAAACTATTACTTACAAATATCAAAGACTTTATAATTACCCTTAAATCCCTCCATTTATCCTCTAAGTTCCATCCATACGTGAAGTTCAATATGCCTCCAAGTTTGAAAAAGAAATTTAAGAGTGAAAAGAGAAGAATACAACATTTTTAGTTCAATTCTCTTCTTCATTCCTTCAATAACAACATAGTCATCCTAGTATTCTTAAAGTTTCAAGTTGGAAGGACACTCTAAGATGTTTTAAGAAAAAAAATTAATTCTCTTTCCCTCCCACCATCTCCCTTTTTAAAGGAGGACATATTGTATAGAAGGTAAAAGAAGAACATCTAGGTGAAGAGGAGAATTTATAAAAAGAGGATGATCAAGATTTATGTTGGTCAAATGAGCTTTAATTAGGTATAGAATATAATCATGTTGTAACCTTTGATGAGACATTAAAAAAATAAAATTGTAGATATAGATGAGACTTAATAAGTGTATCATTAATATGTTCAAGATGATATTGTAGTAGCTAGTGAGATTGCAACTAGTGGGTTGAAAAACATGCTCAAGAGGATGTTGATCAAAAAATATTCCAAGAAGATCCTCATAAAGATATAAAGTATCATTTTCATGTCTTTCAATATCTTGAATGATTTTTAGTAGTTGAAAATCAATATGGCATATCTCATGATTTCATCGAAAGACAAGAATATTATTTTGTTAAGCCATTAGAGGCTAAAGTTGCAGCTACTCCTATAGAATAGAATGTGGTTACATTGGAGATATTTCTTACTGTTGAAGAGAAAAATGAGGTAAATATTTAATCACATGAAGAGTTTGTTTATATTATATATATGTTTTCTTAATTTTATTCACATGGAGACAAACCAAAGAGGTTGACAATTAGGAAAAGAGTTGATCCAACTAAATGGCACTTAAAAAGTAGTATGTTCATCATCTTTGTCAACCACATGTAGAGGACCTAAGAGGTTTTCATTTTGATCCAGGTGTAATGTCATATTATACATAATAGTTTTAGATTTTAAATTTCTTACAAGTTTTTTTATGCACATGTTATTTTATTATTTTATTTTTCAATTCCTCTAAGTGTTATCTTGCACATTTTTCAGTTGGTAGTTGTTGTAGTTTTCAATTCAATAAGTGCTTATGCACAAGTATTATGTTACTTGAAGGAATTATCAGTTTAAAATTTGATTTAGGTCATTTTTAGTTTAATATTTGGTGATATTTTCATAAATACATATACAAATGAATATATATATATATATATATATATATATATATATATATATATATATATATATATATATATATATATATATATATATTATTATTGATTTTTTAGTAGGCAAACATCCCAATAAAGTCACCAAGAATGTTGAGAATTTTACCACCATTGATCAAAGTTGCTTATGTGCAGGTTTTGAAGAAAAATCCACTCATGGCTTGAAGAATAAAAAAGGTATATAAAAAATAATAAAACCTTAATTAATAAAAACCATTCTTAGAAACAACTCACGATCCAAATTTTGATAGAGGTTTCTTTTACTCCTCTAACTAGTTAGTTGCAAACTAGTGAAGGCAATTTTCAAATGATCGGTACATGAAGTTTAAGAATATCTAGTTAGAATGGTATTTTTGAAATTTTTATGCCCCTATTAACTCAATATTACATTAATTTTTTTAAATTTATATTATATTAACTTTATGAACAATTGTTAAGAAGAACATGTGCTATAAAACCCTTTTTAAACCCCAATGGCTCAATTTTAAGAGATATAATTACATTTTGAGTTACTTTTTGAAAAATAAAAGTGATGTGAGTTATTATGGGGAATAAATTAAATTTATAAACTTTAAAAAATCAAAATTTCATATCAAATAATGGAGAAAGGCAAAGGTATAAGTATCAGGGTTTTAAGCAAGCAAGAGAGACAATAAGAAAAGGCACTTTTTAAAAGGTTTAAGAGATTATTTGTGCATATCTAATGGTTAGAATAATTATAGTGGTTATTAAATGTCATAATTAAAAAATAATTATATTTTAATCTATCATAAAACCTAATAAAATGGAAAAGCATAGACCTACAAGCATTTAGAAATGAAATTGTGCAAGCTAGGAAACACCAAAAATTACATATTTTGAATTTTATTAAATGAAATATATTAAAATTTGACATAAAATTATATTTTTATGTCATATATGTTTTAAAATTTCTTTTATTTCTATAATATACTTGATGTGAGATAAAATTCCAAAACATAGATCCGATCATGAAGGAAAAAAAAGGTTTTTCATTATTTTGCTGACAAATGGAGTTGGAAATGAGTGTTTCAAGTCCTTAAAATGGAAAAAATTGATTTTATAGTGTGTATAATCCATGTAAATGTCTTAATAATTTATTATTAAATTAAAACAAATTAAAGATAGGATCATACCAATGAAAAATATCTATAGGTCACCCTCAGGGCAGCAAGCAAACACTTTTTTTATGAATTTTTGTTTGGGAGATTGGTGTACAGTTTTAGAGATTTTAAATTTTTTTAGGTCTTATAAATTTATAAATATAAAAATTATAATATTAATATATTTTTTTGAGGCTTGTAACTGATTTTATACCCCCTAATCCAAATTAGGTTATCTTGAGAGCAAGAGAGCTCAAGAGAGCACAAAATAACATATTTTGAAGTTATACTTGGAGTTTGGAGATGAAATGTTTTTTTGAAGGTATGTGCCACCATGGTGATTATTTTATGATTATATTTACACTCCTTATCTAAAAATTATTAAAATTCATCAAGTTTTAGGTTCTCACAGTACATTCATGAAGCTTGTCAAACCACAAAAGATAGAAGGTTTGAAGAAGAACTAGTATGAAGAGTTGTAATTGTCATAATAAAATGAATAATAATAAGTTATATTTCATTAATAATATAAAAAAAACATTATTACCTATCTCTAAAATCTCCCCCATTTGAATAAATTTATAAAAGGTCAAGTCAACAGGAAGAGCCTTCAATTAGCCCTAGAAAGGTGGAGTTTGAAACACACACAAGTAGAGAAGTTGAGTTGAATTATTGGTTAATATTTGATTCCATATTTTAATGAAATATAATCCTTATAAATTAAACATGAAATATATCTTCTATTATTCCCAACTTGGACTAATTTAAGAAAATTCAAGAAGTCAAACATGCATGCAAGATACAAGTCAAGAAAGCTCAAGTCAAACTCTAGGTTGTAAGTCAAGTCAAGTCAAACTATAATATGTAATAAAGGCAATTTAATTAAAATTTAAATATTAATTTAATATCAAAATTAATTAATTGAATATCAAAAGGAGTTAAAACTATTCACAAGGAGTTAACTAAACATAGTTAAAGATCTCTTCAAGTTGAAGACTATTCAAACACATGCAACAACCTTTGGCTTTTAAAATTTTAAAACTAGATAATATATCTCATTTACATGCCATATTAAAATTAAAATATGTTTAAACTAAAATTATACATTGTAATTTTGTGGAATAGAATCTTGAGTTGGTTTTCAGTTAGTAGAGTTGAAGTAAAAAGTGGAATATGACTAAACAGGGACTCATTCTTTGTTTGGATCTTCTTGTCTTCTTTATCTATTATTCCTTTATATATGCACATAAATTTTTGAATGATTATAAGGATATTTTTATTTTATATTATGGAAACTCTACCAAATTTTTTACTAACTCACCTTTGAAGCAATAAAGAGCTTATTTTTCCTCCATTTTCAAGTTGTGCATGAAATGTGTTCTTAATGCTCATTGATGTAACTTAGTGAATGAATGATTTTGATATGTTTATGTATGAATATATTAATTTTGTGCATAAAATTATAATTATTTTAGGTAATATATAGTGTCTAATTCTTATTTCTGCATAATATAGAAGTGAATTTAAACATTATTCATTCCTTCCAAGCTAGTGTGAGTGTTTGTCAAGACATCTATGTGAAATATTAATGAAAGAGTCATTATATGAAGATGAAGTTAATTTGTACATGTTATTTTGATTTTAAATTGTGTCAATTATAGGCATATTTTACCTTAACATTGGTGCATCACACCAAATTTTATTTTTCATTTCCATTTTTTAGCTTTATCATTGATCCTTCTACCCTTTTCCTAGTCAAGAAAGCACAAATTAGATATTTTAGAGAGAATTATATGAGTGTAAAAAATGTAAATATCCATTCACTTATATATTATATGAAATATAAGGTCCTAAACCTTTTATAGTTTCCATTATATCAATATAAGTGAGAATAGGCACACATTCTCAATAGGGTGCACTTCTGAGTGATAATAGGTCATTCTAAGTGTTAAAGGTACAATCACTAAGGTGGGAATTAATTAGTGAGCCTAGATAATCCAAATTCAATTTAAATCCTTTCAAACTCTTAATTAATTACCATAATCATTTCATGAATCATACATATCATTCATAGCAATGAACAAGACAGACAATAAAAGATCAATCACATAACACATGACATATGTGAGAAACCCTCTTGGGGTTGAAAACCCACTATAACCTGAAATTTTAATATTATATTATAATAAAAATAATAAATTTAGACCAAATACAATTTATCAAGGAACTACTATCCCTTATCTATTGAGACTACAATCCCACAAGGTGATACAACACGTCTAGCTGAGCAACCATAACAACTACACTTTTAACAAGTTTCACCTTGAAAGGAGGCTATAAAACCCTATATTTTGAGAATACATAAAATAATATATGAATAAAACATATCCTAAACATTTATGTCCTACCAATTTGATGGAGATACAAAGTATATCATTTCTCTTCAACTCTGCACACATGATTTATCCAAAGCCACCTTTTGGATCAATCTTTACTCCTCAGAAACAAATATGTCACCACATAAATAACATGAAAATATGGTCATTAATAAATTAAAAAATATGATATATCTCTCAAATTAGTCACCAATATGACACAAACAACATCTATCCTTCATTCACACTCAAAGCATCTAAAACATCCTTTTAGATCACTCTAGACCTCTTCGCTCATCCTTAACCTATAAGAACACTATTATGACATTGAAAAAATGACCCATAGGTCATAAACATATTACTAAATATGTTATACTCATAAACTCATTTACTGGGCACTCTCCCTCTCATTTGCTCCATAATTCGCACATGCACAACTCTCTTTCAAGTCTAGAAACCATCACATTTGGTTTCACTATTTATAGAGAGTTCATTATAATCACCATATTGGTCCGCCAATAGGCATGAATTAACCATTAAATAATCTATCACATTGAGACATAGCTCAATACCATACACATAGGTCATCTATAACATCCATGGGCCACCCTTAAGTAACTACACCTTTCAATTAGGCCCTTGTAGACTTTATAAGTATTATGGAGACCTATTCACCCATTTTGCACTTCATCAAGAAAAAAAAGAACATATGACCACTTTAAAATACATAGGTCCACTCCAAATGGTCCCTTTAACATTCTCAAATTCTTATAGTCATCATTATACTCTTTTATGTAAGCCTAATCAACTCAAACATTAGCCTTATTCATAAGGACACCATGAATGAATACATAGTCAACTTATTAAGCTTTATTCATAATCAATATTGATTTTTAAAGATTATAAATACCACAAAAATCATCCATAAGGAGTATACATCACTTTCAAATAGCTTATTGATCATGAAACATCCATACAACAATAAAACAAGCTTGAACAACATTTTTGGGTCACTTGCATAACATAGTCCATCACATAGTCAACTTTGGAGATAAAAATATTTTTTTCTACATATATTCGACCTCCTAATCATATTATATGGATGCACCTGGATAATCCTCAAATTTTATTTTAACTTCATCTTCAAATTTGTCTTAGATCAAAAGTTATAGACAAAAAATAGAGCACTAGTTTTTCCCTTTGTAAAATTCAAATGCCAACGATCATAGTTAAACCTCAAACACCATGGTATCATCTCATGTCCTCACTACTTAAATTAATCGTGCACCATAAATATTATTTTAAGGATCTCAAAATTTACTTTTTAAAACCTTTGTCACTTTGACCTCTTGAATTTAATGTGCACCATTGATCTTGATTAGTATGAACACTCATTCACCTTTGATCTTCTAAATAAGCTTTATCTTTACCTCTGCTCAATGTTAAATATCGAACACTTGTCCTCATATTACTAATTTTTGAAACCTTAGAACAAACATGATCTATTGATATTTTCTAAGGAGATTGATCTTTAACATTATTAAATGACTATCATTTTGACTTTTTTAACTCTTCACGCATTGTTGATCTACATGTATGAACTCTCGTGAACTATTGGATCTTCATTTGGTCCTGATATTTAATATCATAAATAAATGAATAAGTATGGGTAAAATTTTAATATTATTGGAAGGAAAAATTTACACTAATATATCTTTTACCTCAATCACTTGCATGTTCTTAAATTTGAACCATAAAAACTAGGCAAAATACTAAACAAATGCATGTGACCATTTCCTCCTAAAATGTCCATGTGTGTGAGATATTCCATAACCAAAATAATTGATTAGATATTTATTTTACTTAGACAAATAAAATATTTGAGCTCATATTCATTTGGCATCATGACTATTAGATCTTATTTACAAATTTGGCTAAGTGTTAAAATTTAGTGCACTTCTATCTGAGGGACCAACTTTGCACCCATATATATTTTGTTGTGTTAAATTGCATGATATAAAAATTAGACCATATTATCTCCTCAAATAGGATAATCCAACCATATATAAATCTGATCCTATAAAATTCACACATGTGAGATATAACAACATTAATATTCTTCCTCAAACTTATCTATCATAGAGAAAATCATGCCTAGATGAACATAATGAAGAACTAGATGAATTCCACTCACGCACACAAGAAATATAATAATCCTTGACCTCTGATAAGACCCATTTAAAATAATTAAATCACCATACTCATCCCTAAACATTTATAACCATACCAAAATTGAAGATCAATTGAGCCTCCTTCAAGTATACTAGGACAAGCACATTGCATACTTTGTCATTGTCACTTAGAATATCAAGGCAATTCATCCACTCACATGGACACTTTCATGATACCACCATGACATCATTAATAATTATTCAACAATCTCCCCATTTTTCATTGATGTCAACACCCATCATAAAACTATATACAACTCACCTTCCTTCTCTCTCTTCAATCACTCTCATAATAAAAACCTTCTCCCCCTTTGACATAATGACAAAGTGGGTAAAAACTGATCTTGAGGACCTAAAATTACTACCAATAGGAGAGTACCATCTTATAAATATGTTACAAACTCTCCCTTACCTTGAGCCTACCTCTTCTTTGTCTTGATAACTTTCTCTTACTACATGCCAACACTCTCTTCAACCAAGCACTGCAATCAATGAAGAAATAACACACAAAAGTACTAAAATATGATGTAACTCACTAATAAAACATATTTTAAGGACTCCTCTTAATATCTATGATCCATTTTCACCTCTTGAGCATCTTCATATCTCCATATACCATGAAGAACCACCATATAGGCTAATTATCCCTCTCTCAAGTCACCTCAAGGACCATCAACAAAATTTCATGCCACTCTCCAAATAGGAAAAATGATCTAAACCAACCTTATAACTCACCTTGAAAACTTGTGTTTTTTTATTTTTAATAAACTAATCAAAAACATCAAACCTTAACACTAGGCCTATCTAGACTCCTTATAGCCCTCCCTAGAACTTGTAGAGCCCACACATTTTAGTAGACATAGTTTCAAGATCTAAAAATTAATATCTAGAGTAATCTCATATTCCCACTTAGTATCACTAGTTTTCATCACTTGGATAATCCTTTGAAACATACTTCCTTCACAAACCTACTAGCCAATTAGTCCTCCATCTTGACAAAATCATGAATAATTTGAAAACCACAAACCTTCATATCTATATGAAGCTTTATTTGACAACCCATTTAGCCCATTAAACATATTAAGAAGCCTCATACCTCAATTCATAAGGAAAATCACTTTTCTAATATAGCCCAAAATTCTAGAATCTCAAAACAAATAAGGTCAACAAACCTTTTTTTGGTCAATGCTCACCTCTAAAACTTCTTGCACACCTTGAGACAACCATCACATACTTATGGACCAAAATTTTAGCCTCCATAACTTTGGAAACTTTGACTTCCTATAACCCATTTTAGTCTTGCTTGCCCTTAAGGCAAAACTAAGAAAATTGAGAGCACTCAAAAATCTTTAATTAGCACAAATAAGATCATCAAGACACAAAAATACTTGGAACACATCACAAGGAAATTCATAGACTTTTTTATCATAAAATTCTTCTTTACATTGCATCAATCTCATTAGACCACTTGGAAACACCCATTCTAACCTTGTAGACACTACATACACAACAACACTTGTTTTTCCACTGAAAAGAGTCTCTTAAGAAGCATAGACAGAGACACCCTACTTCATAGTATCCTAGAATAGTGTGAAACCAAGAGTTGCACACAAGTCCTCATATTCATTTTTTTCCTTGGTCATTTGATACTTTAAGTTCTTGTTCTTTTTCTTCTTCTTAGGCTTAAGAGAAACAACATGCTCAACCACTACGACATTCTCTTTTTCTTCTAAGATTGAATTGATAATACATGGAGACAACAAAGATTCATGAAATACCTTTTCATCTGAAGAAACTTCCTTGTAGTTCAAAACCTCACACTAGGCACTAAAAACTGATGTTATTTGCATGAAACTTGCTTAACAATAGAAAGATGTTCACTTGAATCCATACTTACCTCAAAACTAGCATCAACCAATACCTTGGTCCTCTCCTTAAGCTCAGACTCTTTATCCATAACATGAGTAGACAATGAGAGCCCTTGACACTCTTTAACTTATATAGCATTCTCTACCATAAAAAATAAATTACTTAGACTAGAAAACCCATCATGACTCATATTTACCACCTTTAGTTTCCATGAGCTAACCTGCCTTCTTCCTTGCACTCTAGGATCCTAATTGAACTCATTTTAACTTGATGGCCTTTAATTTCAAAATATATCAATGTAACCAATCTAATCAAAATTATATTAAATCATTATTTTTTAAGTGGACTCAACTTTACCTACTTGATATGGAAAAAATCTTGTAATGTGTCCTATGTCATAACAATTAAAAAAAACTCTTTTTTTTGAAGAAGACTCACCTTCCCTTACCATATTTAGACACTACTTAACAAAGTGTCCCTCATCAAGATAATTTAATTACTTAACTTTTTTCACACATTTTTATTGATAAACCCCATCATAGTTCCATCAAAAATAATTTTTAATAGGTCTCTTACATTCTCTAGCTCTATGCCCAAACTAATTACGTGTGTAATAGTAACCATTGAAACTTACATACCTCATGAAAGTTGATTGTCTGATCTAATTTATCTTTAGTCTATTGGCACCTTAATTATTTTGTTGATGATTTATCTTCAAATTTAGATTGTTCTTGTTCACATTAGTCTTCATCTTATCTTGAGTTACATTCTTTGGTTCCTCTTTGTAACCAAGACCAGATCTATCACTTGCATGCTTTGGATCATTCAGAATATTATCTAGATCACTTTAGATCTTTTCAAATCTCAAAAATAACTTAATCTTACTAAATACCTTCTTTAACTCATATTTCAATGACTAATTTTAAATTACATACCTTGAATATTCATCTTCTTTAGCTTTCAGGCTTGTAGATAGGATTTCCAATTGATAACTAAGATGATTGACCATATCTTCATGATCCTTGGTGTCTTCATTCATTCTTGCTTCATACACACTAAATTGTTCCTCATATTCCTTGATTTGTGATTTCATCTTCTTGTCAATCTTCTTCTTAATATTCAATTCTTCAAGGGCATTCATAAATTTAGTCTCATACTCCACCTCATCTTTATCATCATTTAAATTACTCCAAGTAGACTCCTTTTGATACGATCAACTTATTTCCTTGGCCATGAAGAGGTTTCTATCTTCAACAAAACCATCATCTTCATGATCATACTCTGAGTCACTCTCTTCACTCTCATTTGATGGGCTGCAATCTTCTTTGGTGTAGAGACTCTTCTTGTCCTTGAAGTACTTCTTATTGTCAAACCTTTTGAATCCTTTCTTCCTCTTATCATGCTTGTATGTCTTCTTGTATTCATCTTGGCCATCACCATGCTCTTAATTATTGTTATTATTATGCTTAGGAGGTCACTTATTATCAAAATGTCCCACCTCTCTATAATTGAAGAATTTGAAGGGTCATTTACCCTTATACTTACCTGACTTTATTTTTAATTTCCTTGTAAATAAATCAATCAATTCATCCTCATCAGTATCATAAATGTCATCTTCTTTAAGTTTATTACCTTGGAACTTCTTCTTAGGTTTCATATCTATCTTGAATTTTTCTTCCTTCTTTGGAGGTATATCATTATTTATTATCATCTCATAGGAAGTAAGGATGCCATGTAATTCATCCATCTTCAACTTAGTAAGATCATGACTTTATTTTACAGGAGACACTTTTGAATCAAACTTGATATAAAGAGACCTTAATACCTTTTGAACTAAAGTATCTTATTCAAGATTCTCTCCAATAATTCTAATGATGTTCACAATCTCATCAACTCTCTATAGAAAATATGCCATAGAATCTTCTTCCTTCATCTTAAGACTCTCAAATTATCTTCATTGAGTCTGAAACTTTTTCAACTTAAATTTTGAGGCTCCTTCATAAATATTCTTAAATTTATCCCACATTTCCTTGGTATATGTATAATAGATTACCTTGGTGTGTTTAATCTCTAAAAGACCACAAGCGATAGCATTCATTGACTTAGAATTGTTCTCAAACAACTTCTTATCTATAACACTATATGGAGGAATAGTAGGTCCAAAATAACCATCCATAATAGATTACTAAATGTAAAACCCTAGGGACATGATGTAGGTCCTCATCCTTTCACTAAAAAAAGCATAATTAGATCCATTAAACATCAGTGATTTGTTATTAGAGAAACCTCCTTGATGACTACTCATATTATACCTTGGATCACCTTCAAGTTAATAATCCTTTACCAAAGGACCTGACCTGATACTGATTATTAAAGGTATAATCACTAAGAAGGGGGGGTGAATTAGTGATCCTAGATAATCTAACTTCAATTTCAATTCTTTCAAACTCTTAATCAATTATCACAATCATTTCATGAATCATACATATCATTCATAACAATGAAAGAGAGAGACAATGCAATATTAAGCACATACCACATGACATATGTGGGAAACCCTCTTAGGGGAGAAAACACACTAGATCCTATAATTGGACTACTATCCTATAATAAAAAGAACCAATTTATACCATATAAAACTAATCAAGGAACTACTATCCATTATTTAGTGAGACTACAATTCTACAAGGTGCTACAACACCTATCTAGCTAAGCAAAGACAACAACTAGACTTTTAGCAAGTTTTACCTTCCAAGGAGGCCACAACCCCCTAGATGTTGAGTAGCCAAAATAACACCTATGAACAAAACATCTCTTGAGCACTTCATTGAGCAAAAAAAGAACATAAGGCCACTTTAAAATGCATAGTTACACTCCACATGACCCCTTTGACATTATCAAATGCTTATAGTCATCATTGCACTCTTTTGTGAAAGCTTAATCAAATCAAACATTAGCCTTGTTCAAAAAGACACCATGAACAAATATCTAGTTAACTTCTTAAGATTTTTTCATACTAAATATTGATTGATCAAGCTTTCTAATACCCCATAAATCATCTAAAATGAGTCTACATCACTTTTCAATAGCTAATTCATCATGAGACATCCATACAACAACAAAACAAGATTGAACAACCTTCTTGGGTCACTTGTAAAACATAGTCAATCACAAAGTCAACTTTAGAGCTCAAAATATTTGTCTTCACATAAATTCAAACCTAATCACATTCATTAGATGCACCATGGATTCATCTTCAACTTTTATTTTTAATTCATCTTCAAATTCATCTTGGATCAAAATTTATATCCAAAATATATATCACTAGTTTTCCCTTTGTAAAATTGAAATGCCAACAGTTACAATTAAAGCTCGAACACCATGATATCATCTCAATTCCTCAATGCTTAGATTAATCATACATCATATATATTATTATATCATTTCAACCTTTAATTTTTTAAACCTTTGTCACTTTAACCTCTTGACTTTAATAAGCACCATTTATCTTGATTAGTAAAAACACCCACTCACCGTTGATCTTCTAAGAAGCTTGGTCTTTACCTTTGCTCAATGTTAAACATGGAACACTTGTCCTTATCTCATTGCTTCTTGAAACGTTGGAACAAAAAATATCTTTTAATCTTTTTATTAGGATATCAATCTTTCAATCATTAAATAACTATCATTTTGACCTCTTTGACTCTTCACACACCATTAATCTATATTTATGAACTCCCATGAATCGTTGGATCTTCATTTGGTCCTGATATTTAACATCATGCATAAATGACTAAGTATGGGGACCATTGAAATCTACCTAGAAGGATAACTTTGAATAGATATATATTTTACCTCACTCAACTCATATGATCTAAAATTCCAACCATAGAAACTAGGTAAAATACTAAACAAACCCATATGACTATTTCCTCCTGAAACATCCATGCATTTGAGATATGCCATCACCAAAATAATTACTTGAATATTTATTGTACTTAGATAAATAAAATATTTGAGCTCAGATTCATTTTTCACCATTGATCTTCAATGCCATGAAATGTAGACCATTAGATCTTCTTTACAAATTTGGCTAAGTTTTGAAACTTAGTGCACTTCTATCTGAGGGACCAACTTTGCACCCACATATCTTTTGTTGCACTAAATCATATGATTTAAAATTTAAACCATATGATCTCCTCACATAGGATAATCTATCCATATATAAATATACTCTTAAAACCCTCACACATTTTAGATATAATGACATTAAAATGCCTACTTGGGTTTATCTATCATAGAGCCAATTATGCCTAGATGAACATAATAAAGAACTAGATGAATTTTAATCATAAACATAAACACTCCAATCATCCTTAAATTTTGATAAGAGCTCTTTCACATTATTAAATCACCATACTCATCCTTGAATATCTCTAACCATGTTAAAACTGAAGATCAATCATGCCTCCTTCATGCATACTAGGACCAACACATTGCGCACTTTATTATTATCACTTAGATTATCAAGGCACTTAATCCACTCACCTAGACACCTTAATGACACCACCATGACATAATTGAAAACTCTTTAACACTAAGAGGGTTAATACATCCCATTTTGTTACTTTTCAAGAACATGTGATCTATTTATCTTTACATAAATCAACCATTATAATAAGTCATTTTATTAATGTACCTTCTACTATGACCAATCTCTCCCACACTAATCCTACCAAGGAATAATTGGTTGATCAAGATATCACTAGAGAGACATGTGGAGAAGGCATTGATCCAATCTTGATAGAGCCCATTTACATATATACATAGCAGATTTGGGTACCAAAACTAACCAACAAAGATATAGATCAAACAAATACACTTGATAACATTACAAATACACCATTTATAGTGTTAGAACTAAGGGTGAGTAACCAGTTATCACTTGATCATTATATTAAAGCTTTATTTTTTCCAATTGGATTCCATTATGTATGGTGATTGCCTCAAATTCATTAAATAACAAACTTAGCTGGTAATTTTCTAAATATTTTATCATAAGCACACATATTACATTTAAATGTTTATTATATGTAGTAGAACATAAATCACTCTAATTAATAATAAATACAAATGCACATCCATTTTAAGATAAAATATAACACATAAACATCATCATATATATCAAAAATGATCCAAATTTTGTATAATAGACAATACTAGTCACACTAGGGGGTGTATACTTTATCAGTTATTGATGCTTTCTTTTTTATAGGATCACTTCGAGTCTCAATTTCTCTTAGTGCACACATTAAAGGGTACACTAGGAAAGGGATGGGTAGAACATTGGTGCTTTATAGGATTTTTGTTCCTTATACCACCACTTAAAATCCTCACAACCTTCTCAAATGTATTTGCCTAGGCTTTGAGACATCTCTTACACATTCCTCCAATCAATTCACCACCTCACATAACCTCTTCCTAAGACTAAAATCCTTTCTAATATTTTATAGTACACTATCATCCTAGGTCAACCTATATTTAACTTTTTAAAAACACATTACAGGTCTAGGTTGGGCTTGGATGACCTAGATCGGGACCTAACTTGTTTTTAAAAATTAATGATATAGAGTCAAATTGGGCCAATCCTATCACCTAAACTTTTGAAAAGGTTTAAGGTTACATCTAGATATATATACACATTCATTTCACCATTTATTAGGGAGAGGACAATGTCAATTATTCATTTTTGCTTCTTTACAATATGTTTTTCCGCCATTCTTCTTGAGGAGTTATTGCTCAGGGTTTATACTTGGAAAAGAATATTATCTTGCATGACCTAGATCGGGACCTAACTTGTTTTTAAAAATTAATGATATAGAGTCAAATTGGGCCAATCCTATCACCTAAACTTTTGAAAAGGTTTAAGGTTACATCCAGCTATATATACACATTCATTTCACCATTTATTAGGGAGAAGACAAAGTCAATTATTCATTTTTGCTTCTTTACAATATGTTTTTCCACCATTCTTCTTGAGGAGTTATTGCTCAGGGTTTATACTTGGAAAAGAATATTATCTTGTAGAAATGTCTTGGATGCTTAAACCTATATTAGTGATCCTTACAAACCACAAAAACCTCTTATGAAGTACCTTTGTCCAAGGGAGAGATTGAGTCTTATGAGTTCATCTTTGAGGTAAGTATCTCTAAATTTATGCCTCTATTTTAGTAGATAAAAGTAGTATAATTAATGGATTTTAAATATCTTACTCTCTCCATACATTAAGGTTTTATCTATACATAAATTAATTAGAATTATCATATGCATATTTAATTTTTATGTTTATTACCCCCACTTTTTCCATAAGATTTGGTGAGCACTAGATTAGATTATACTTTACTTTGCATTTACTTTGTGAATATGAAAACATAGGACCTAGCTAGGGTTTTTGCATAATGTTTCTTGAAAAGAGGATGTGTAACCCTCTCTAATGGTGTTATTATGGTAATATATCCCTTGGTTAGGTCTAGTGGATACATATTGGTTATGGCCCCAAATATATAATGTATCAACAATTGAAAGTGTAAGCAGGATTTATCTTCTCTGAGATAGGATTGATTAATATGTTAGCTACATTTTAATTTGTATACAATTTGGTGAACTCAACATGAATTAAAGCCCTGTAGGTTTTCTTTCATGCATTCATTTTATCATCATATTATATATTTATATTTTTGTGGTATTATATTGAACTTGTCAGTATAGTTATAATAGTCTATGCATAATTTTAACACAATCATCCCAAAGTGAATTTGTTTTATTTGTGTAGGTCTTCTCCAGATATAGGTGACTAGATTGATCACCTTGACATAGTTTTCTTCTTAATTTATAGGATTTCATACATAGTTGATCTAGTCAAATCTATTCATATTTCTCCTTTTCAACACATAATTTCATTAAACTCTATCAAGCCAGTCGAATCTATTTTTATAATATTTGAATCAACACTTGAGCATCACAACATAAAATTTTGTAATTTAAGCATCTTCAAACCTACCAAGGTTCATTATTAATCTCTATATCCTTTTAGTCTTTCATTTATAGTACTATTTTTCATAAGTTTTTAGTCTATAAAATTGCATCCCTACAACAAACTGGGTTGACCCAATCAACACCATTCTTATCTTATCTTCTATTTAGAAGACATAGTCGACCTATTCAACTATATTCTTCTAGATCTTAATTTTGTATAATAGAAACAACCATGTTAACTCTATTATATATTATTTTCATATAATATCACCTAAACTTAATCTGTACTCTTCATAGTCAATAGAATTAAATTTATTGTGTTAGTAATTAATTCACTTTTAATTTTAGTTGCTTACATGCTTAGAGTAAAAAACATAGATTAATTAGGTGGGTTTTTAATTTGCTGATTTAATCACACTAATTTTCTCTTTTACAAACACTTTCAAATCAATTTATAATAAAAATTAAATATTTTTCTTCCCAAAGACTATCTACTTGGGTTTCATCACCAAGGAGGAAGCTGACTTGGTTTTCTAGCCAAGTATAAACATGTGGTTGATGGCATATATTGGCAAAGCACTCGACACCTTTATCATTGAGATATTGTGAATTGAGGGGGTTAGGACAAATACCAAGCCAATACCATCACCAATACAAATCACTTTTATTATAAAATTCTTAAAACCATCCATAAATTACTTTCTATTTCCTTCTTACAGCCAACTCCCCATCACATTAACTTCAAATTTTATTATAACTTCACAACATTTAGGGATGACCAATTAGTTATCATTTAATTTCAATTTTGATACTTTCTCTTTGATAATTATTATTTTTTTATAAAACTTAAATTAACCAACGTTAATGTAAGGTTTGTGTCATGTCTTCCAATTGGATAAATCACATTGATCCAATTGCTTATGTAATTCATTTCATTTGCTTATACATTATATTGCAAAAAAAATCAGAACACTTTAATCCCTATCGACCTAATCTCTTACAGACTATAAATCTTGTTTGCCTTTAGTACATAGCCACCCTATATGACTATGTATATTTTTATAACATTTAGTTTCACATTTTTAAGTATAAAATCAACCTGTTTGATTGTGTATATTTTCATCTATTCAGTTTCTTCATCTACAATACATAGTTGACCCATACAACTATGTCTCCTTTTATCCTATTCTAGTTTTATGTTTTTTAGAACATAATTGACCAATTTGACTATATTTTTAATCTTATTCTATGGACCTTTCTCATAGAATTTATCAACTCAATTGACTATATAACTATTGGATGATACTATTTTGTGTGTGGTCAAATTTATCTCTATTTTCATACCTTGTTTCCTAATCTCATATTCATTATTCAAATGATATAAAATCCCATATTATAATATTATTATACAACCTAAATCCATTTATATGCTTTATGGGATGTTCTTTTATTCTTACCTTCACTTTTGAATATGATCCTCACTCTTGGAGCATATCTTCTCCTCACTCATAATTTGATTGAAACATGGTTAAAATCACTCCAACATGTGAGATTGGTGGCTCAGATATTTTTCATACTTATCAATATAATTCCAACCTTCAAACATATTTCCATAATGTGGGGTCAATTGATACAAGCTTATCCAATAACCCCATAGGAAATCCTCCACCTAACAACCCTCCCCATATTATCAGTTTGAGGAATCATCCTACCAACATCAACCTACTAATTGATATAACTAAATTTATTGCACAAATAATGGAATAAATAAATATTATACAAATAGAAAATGCCTCTTAAATGATTCAACTACAGTATCATTTGATAAACATGCTAATTAGCCTCTTATTTTTGTTCACCAAAATAAACAAAATTTTATCCCTCCACCTCTTAGAGATGCCATGAGAAATGTCATTCCCCAACCTGTCATAAATAATAATATGCTTCAATACATTCTAAATGATCCTTTAGATCATTTCATTATATCTATTGATATTGGTAATATATCTCCAACTATTAAATATGATGGGACTAAAGACCCTACATCTTTTCTTAAGGTATTCAAAAATGTTTATAAAGAGTGGATCCAAACTAATACCTTTTTCACAACTAAAATTTTAATTAAAACCTTCACTAGTGATGTATTAGAATGGTATAGCTGATTTACCCAACATTCTATATGGAAACTTGAGGATTTATTTAATCTTTTAGTTAAATAATTCCAACACAGTGATCTTCCCAAAAATTGTCTTAGGCATTTCATCAATGCCACACAATCTCCTACTAAATTAGCTCATTATTTTATCAAATGATGGAACTATTCATCTCAAAAGTCTAATTAAAACATTAATTATGACAATTTGTTTAAACTTGTCATAACAAAATTAACACCTTCACTACAATACAAGGTTCAAACTTTTTCTCCCCCAACCTTAAATGATGCTCTTGACTAAGATAAGTGTCAATACTTTCTAATGAAATAGTTTGAACCTAACACTAAAATTATCAAGGGATATTTCCAAAATTTAACCAATGCAATAATTGAAAATCCTCCTCAACCCAAACCAGGAGTAACCAAAGTGGAAAATCCCCAACCTTCCCATACATTGTTAACTGTGTAACAAATGAAACAACTCTTAGTGACTTCTAAACCATTTATGTATCTTAATAATCCCCCTAAATGTTATGATCCTAATATTTTTTTTAGGTTTGACATTGATATCATTCATTCCCATGAAACATGCTGAGGGTTTAAAAATTTTCCATTTCTTTTATGCTAGTCAATTCATTCAATCATAATGCCATAATCAAAATCCATCATCAAGATTATGTTAATGCCTCTAAAAAGAAATAAGCTTACAAATATTATTCCTCTAACAATCCTAAATATTTCTATAAATCCAACCCTCAATAATTAGATAAGGATACATAAGTGATGATGCTAATTATGATTAATACTATACCAATTCCCACTAAGCAAATGCAACTAAGGTAAATTATTGATGCAAACTAGTCCATAAAGATCTCAATTCCAAACCAAATAAACCATGATTAGAAGATCAAATTCTCAAAGATACTACTACCACTAATTTATATTTAGAAACCAATGAGGAACCACTTCCTCATTCTGAACCTCTAACCAATTTTCTTCCTCCTAAACATATTTTACCCTCCAAGTCTTTTGTTGGTTCTTCCTCTTCCAAAACTTATTATAACTTATTAGAATAACTCAAATTTATGCCTTGAAAAATTCCTCTCATGGAGTTAGATTGAACTTCTCCCTATCATCATAAATTTTTAATGCAATAACTCCAATAAATTGAAGAACCATCTTACTTATAAGAGGAGCAATATTATCATGAGCCTCAATCAATAAAATTTTATACTATTGAATCTATTTATCCTTATTCAAAACATTCTATATAATTCCTTCAAGAAAATATTATTAATGATGAAATTATCTTTTGAGCTAAAAATCCACCTCTGTTTACAAAAATAACTAATAATACCAATCTCATCCATAAAGTGTTAGTAGATGAAGGTTCTAGAATTAATGTGTGATTTCTTTTGGATCATTCAATAACTTGACTATAAAAAAGATCATCTCAAGAAAACTCATCTAACATGTCATGGATTTGAAAAGAGCAATAAAAAGTTTCTTGGTTGTATTTGGCTCCCTCTTACTATTGGACCTAAAATTATATGTACTAAGATTATGGCCCTTGATTTGACATTATATTATATCATACTCGTAGGAAGCCCATGGACTCATCGTATAAGGGTTGTTGCCACTTTCAAAAGATAATGTATCAAGTTTATTCATAATGTAAAATGCTATAAACATGAGGATGATCCTAAACCATGGAGTATTCATATTCCTAATCCTAAATCTCAATATTGGATTTCCACTATTCCAAAATTTAATAGTGCACCTTTACCCAAATTCCTTAATATGAATCCACATTTACAAGTTACTCTCATTGATTTTGATGATGATGATCTAAAAAAATTTCAAAATACATGTAATACTACCAACTTACCTCCTTACATTTTGAAGTGGCTTCCTCCTTCCATTTAATCCACATGAATAATATTATATAGAAGATGATTTCATTGCAATGATTATGGATTGGGTAAGCTATTCCAAGACCCTTTAACCATGTCACTACATAATTTAGTGATTTAGGTGTCTCCCCCTCAAAATTTCCTTTAGAGACACAATCATGTATTATATCTCCCACCTATGATGATAACTAAGTTATGTACCAAACTCAATCAAGAGATTTTGATGTTCAACGTTATAAAAAAACATTAACTAAAATACATGTTTTTAACTATGATGTTCACACTATTTCCATATATATTGAGTTAGAATCTAAAGGCCATGTACCTTCAATCGATTATCCACTTCATGATACTCCTTGGGTGGTTAAACAAATATTACCTCTTTCCCCTTAAGAACTTATGAAAACTTATATACCTCCTATCACCCTAGTTATATTCCACAAATAAACTGATTCAATCTACTCAACCTTCCTATATAGCTCCACATACTCGCAAGATCACTCTCAATACCAAGGCTACAAATGTACCCTAGATATAATCTAAACACAACCACCATGGTAACAAAATCATTGATCTTGAAATAGACATGGAGTATTAAATAACTCTACCTACATTACTTATTGATGAATCCATCTTTGAATTTTTCCATGCCTAAGTACCTCAACTTCCTTGGTAACACCATAAACTTGAGAATTTCAAGAAAAATTCCCCTCATTTTAACAACTTCATTGATAGCATTGATCCCAAAGTGAATCCCATTTCCTCTCTTCCCAATGTGCCATATCATTTTCAAGATGGAAATTCCATTCTTATTGAGGAAGCTATGAGAATATAATATGGCACATCCTCATGTCTTTGACCTATAACTATTTATAGAGAACTCATTTCATCCAAGAATGATAAATTTAATCTATTATTTGATAAATATTGTGAGACTTTCAATTGGTCATATGAAGACATTACTGGCATTTATCCTAGTATCGTGGTGCACAACATAATCACATACCTCAATGTCAAACCCATTCAAATAAAAAAGAGAAAATTTCCACCTAAATTTTCCATCCTAGACCATAAAGAAATTATCAAACTATTAGATTCCAAGTTTATCAAACCTATGGACAATTCTAAATGGGTGTCAAACATTGTTCCCATTTTCAAAAACATTACCATGTTTATTTGTATATGCATTAACTTCTTCAATCTCAACCTTGCTTATCCCAAGGACATATTTCCATTACCTTCAATACATGCCATCATAGACTGGATATGAAATTTTGTCTCTCATTGATGGTTTTTAGGCTACAATAAAATTCATATCACCCCTTAAGACCAATATAAGACAACATTAACCATATAATGGGGCACATATTACTATGTTAAGATGCCCTTTAGCCTTAAAAATATTAGATCTACCTATTAGTGGGCTATGACCCACATTTTTCATGACCTTATCCATAATATTGTCTAAACCTATGTATATGATTTCATTTTCAAATCCAAAATTCATAAAACCCATCTTTTTGATCTTGTCATCATATTTGATTGACTCATCAAGTAAAAATTTAGACTCAACCCCTACAAATGTGTTTTTGGAATTACATCTAGTAAATTTCTTGGGTTATTAGTATCTCTTCATGGTATTGATGTTAATCATGTATAAATTTATTCTATAGTAAACATGCCTATTCCTCACTCTATTCTAGACATTCGTACTTACCTCAACAAGTTTAAGGTAATTTGACTATTCATCCTTGAAAAGGTTGATCACATTTATTTTGTTTATTCTCTTCTTAAGAAATCTAATGATTTATAATGGACAGATCCTTTTTAGAAGGAATTTTATAATATGAAATAATCATTACTCAATTAACTTACCTTTCATCCCCCTTCTAATGATAACAATTTAAATTTTTACACTTCTTATACCCTTGTATTAGTTGGGGCAATACTTGCCTAATAATATGATATTGTAAGAGAGTATGATATCTACTATATTATTCAAGGCCTCATTGATTACAAATAAAATATACAAGCTTAGAATTTGATTTCCTCATTGTATATTTTATAGCTAAAAATCTTTGTCACTACATGCTTTATCAAACATCCTATGTCGTAGTTCATTTTGACCCACTTCATCACTTTTTATTCAAAGCCTTTCTACTTGGTGATATAATTAGAGAGTGTATGGTTCTCTTAATGTAATTATACCTTCACATCATCACATAAAATTATTTCAAAAGTAAATTCATTGTCCATCAACTCGTAATGTCACCCATACATGCTACCAATCATCTTCAAGATACTCTCCCTAATGATAATATTCTCTATATTGAATGTCTCAATTAGGATATATCTCTTAAACATTACTTTGATATCTTCACTATTTATTTAGAAGCAAGTAATCAAGAATATACCTATGTTATTCCTAAGACTACTAAATCTAAATTAATTATTGAAGAATTTCCCATAATCAACATTAATTTTCATGAAGACACCTAGACTCGATATTTTGATGGTGCCAAATGTCTCCAAGGAGCTAGGATAGGTTGTATTCTAACTAGCCGTCATGGTAAAATAATATATTTGACATTCTAGATTACCTTTGATGTCACTAATAACATGGTATAATATGAATCATTAATCTTAGGCATAAGAGCAACACTTGACTTAGATATTGCATATTTACATAGTTTGGGTGACTCCCAACTCATTTATCATTAGGTTAATTGTGATCTTCAATGTAAAAGTGAAAATTTTATCACTTATCATCAAATGTCCACAACCTTTGCCAAAGAGTTCACTTATTTTACCATTGATCCCATTATAATAGATTAGAACTCCATCACTAACTCTTTTTCTTCTTTATCATACTTATTTCATTTTCATCAAATTATAAATGATTCTTAATTTCTTATTCAAACAAGAAAGTAATCATATTCGAGACAACTTCAATATTCACTTATCTATCATATTAAGGCTATAATTATTCAAAAAATCCCATGGTATAAAGACATCATTCAATTCTTCAAACATCAAACTTATCCTTTGGACATAGATTCTCACAAAAAGACTAGAATCCACAAGCAAGATCTTAAATATATCTTTTGATATAACACACTTTATCATCACATTGCCAAAGGTACCCTAAAATATTATGTAATTAAATAATAGGTCCATCCTCTCCTTGAATAAGCACATGGAGTCATTTTTTATGATCACTATAATGGATAGACTACAACATGAAAATGCATACATATGAGTTACTTTTGGTGTAGTATAAAAAAGGATGTGATTGAGTTCACTAAAAAGTGTAGACCTTACCAATTCAATGATGATCTAATCCATTCACCACTAGCCGAGCTCTAAATTTTAGAATCACCTTGGCCATTTTTCATGTGGGGATTAGAACTCATCAGTAGTTGGGCATGTTTTTATCATCACGGCTATTAAATATTTTACCAAATGGGTAGAATCCATGCCTCTTGTCAACATCAAAAGAAATAATATTTATAAGTTTATAATTAACCAAATCATTTATTATTTTAGAGTTCCCCATACTATCATTTTTGATAGTAGTGTAAATTTTAAGGACATGAAGCAGTTACGTGTTAAATTCAAAATATACCACAAACTTTCTACACCTTATCATCAATGTAATAGCCAAACCAAGGACACCAATAAAATTCTCAATAAAATCCTTCAAAAGATCATATATGAAACCTGTATGGATTGGCATCTTCATTTATATCCTACACTTTTGGCCTATCATAGTAGCATTCATAATTCCACTAGAGCAACACCATTCTCACGAGTCGATGGTTCTGAGTCTGTTTCTCATTAGAAGTTGAGCTTACCTCATTATGTATATATTTTCAAGGTATCATACCTAATGAATAATTACATGAATCCCTAATTCATGCCCTTGATTTTTTTTTGAACATTGTTTAGTTGATCTACAATATAATCACCAATAAAAGGCTCATATCACCAAGCAACATAATAAAAATGTTAAAGTCTGCACTTTAAATATTTTTGATATATTCCTTAAATTAGATTATACCCATGATAAAGAGGGAAAATATGCCCATAAATGTTGGGACACTTATTTAGTGAAAGATATTCTTGGTCCTATTACCTATCATCTCCAAACTAATGAAGGCCATGTTTTCAAAGAGCTTACTAGTGTATATCTTGAAGAAATCCTTTGATTTTATCTTTCCTTTCTTATCATATTTCTATATGTTATCATAATAACACTTTTTTGTAATATTTATTCATGGGTCTCACCCTTTGAAATAATAATCTCTTTCCACAAGCCTTAGTTCCTTCTCTTGGTCCTTTGGTTTCTTTTTTCTCATTAGTTGCATTGTAATATCATGGATAGGACCCAATCTTTCTCATGAATTCATTTCACTTTTATTTAAATTATTAATTTCTAATGTTTTTTTCACCCTCTTTTGTCTCTCTTTTTTGAGTTGATTTGAAAGACCATGGATAGGACTAGGCCCTCCTCATAAGCACCAATTTTCCCATTTTTATTTTGTAATGCTTTGTTCACTCTTTTGATTTTCTCTTTTATGAGTTGCAGTGTAAGACCATGGATAAGACTAGGCCATACTCACAAACACCATATTTTCCTTTTTTTACCCTCTTATAATTATCTTTAATGAGTTTTAATGTAATACCATGGATAGGACCAAGATCTCCTCATAAAATCACCACTTTAATCCAAAAACACCTTTTGTTCTACCAAGTGTTCCTTTTATAGAATGTTGAAAAATGGTTATAAGTTTGTGATCCCATATTCTTAGCCTCATTTTTTATTTATTTTGTAGATAAAAATTGCACAACAAACTATGTTATCATGTTTGCCTACACTTACATACATTCTTATGATAAGGAATCATGCTTCCCTATAATTGAATCCCTTTTCACCTTTATCATATTTTTTATAATTCAAAATAATTCAAATTATTTCATGTTTCATTCCCCTTGATTATTTTCCTTTCACTCCACTTTAGATAAAACAAGATCAAAGTGAAGATAGCACTTTATCACATGAATTAACATGACTCTTACACACCATATTCTCTAAGTTCTCTTTCTTAGCTACCAAGTCCAAAGTTTTCAAATGATATCACCCATGTTTAGTTCTCAAAATCCATATAGAGGAGGAATATAAAAATACATATAGAGGAGGAATAGAAAAATCCATAAAAATTTAAAATTCAAATAATTTAAAATAAAAGGAAATGATAAAAATGCAATATAAACATCAAAAATCCAATATCACACCAAAATACATTATTTAATAACACATCTCCTATCCCCAATTATGGCCTCATGATATATTTGAGGTGCATTAAGGTGTGACAAGATAGTATATTAGTATAGGATAATTCAAAATAATCTATGGTGATACCTACTTTTTCATGCAATACACAAATCTTCATAGTAGACTAATGACTCTATAAGGGGTCTTGAGGAATGGGGAACATGTTGTGGGAAGGTAGGTCTATTTTAATTTTAATGCATATAGCCTTCATGGGATGATATTAATACTTATTTTGGTGACATAATATTTGTGTGGTTAGGAGATTTTTTTTATAAACCTTAATGTTGAAAGTCCTCTTATTTTGACAAACCTAATTTAAGCAGCTTGACTTTAATAAAGAGTTTCTCTACCTTGATTTTTCCTTCATTTACCCACAACCCATTTCATTTCCCCCTTGACATGAAATTTTAATTCTAAATATACTTTCCCACTTATTTTATTCCCTATTATTCACATCTTAAAACATGCTAGCATTGACTTGTTTCAATTTTATCTATCTTTAGAACAAAATAGTATTCTTGAGTGACTATGGGTTATGTTTTTAACATTATTGCTTTACATTTTTAGAATTACCTTGGTTTATTTGAAAAATTCTGATTTTTTTACCTCCTTTTTCAGACAACCACGTTCATTTCTATTTTTTATTACTTTTTTCTATTGTTGAGTGAGGTTGGCTTGTTACTTTTTAATCACCAAAGTTATTTTCCCTTTTATGCACTTTTTACATTAATGATTAAGGATTGTTACTAATTAATCATCAATGTTGTTTTACCATTTCTTGCCCATATTTGTTCAAGTAATATTTTTTACTAATTTCACATTGATGTTTGATTACCATTTTTTTACTTGTATCCTTGGTTTGACTTATTTTGTTTGCCTTTTTTACTTAAGGTTTACTTATTTGAGTTTTTCAATCATTTAGTAGCCTTAGATTTTTGGTTACCTAATTTACTCTAAATTTTGACTTGGTCATTTTTTCCTTATCATTATCACCCCAACTTACCAAAATTATAATGACATCATGCCTATACTATGTTAGTTATCTTGGATTTCTTGCATTTATTTATTTTTACTCGTTAGTTTTATATCCTTAGGTTTGTTTAAAGTTGTATCTACGCCCTCCAAAATCAAATCTAAAAACACACTAGATAACCATATAATAGTAAACATAATTAAATTTATTCATACATTAATTTTATTTTTTGGTTACTCTATTTTAATCATTTAATTTTAGTTATTTTATGCTTTAAAATACTATAATTTATTTAGATTTAGCATTATGTGTTACTATGTTATTTTCTCAAAGCACCAACCCATGTTGCACCTGAGTGACACATGATAAAATTCAAGTGGGGCATATGTATACACATAATATTTTCAAACTTTATCAATTACTAATGCTTTCTCTCTTGCAAAAACTCATTGAGCCTTAATCTCTCTAAGTGCATGTCTTAAAGGGTACACTAGGAAAGGGGTGGATACACCATTAGTACTTCATAGGATTATTATTCCCTATACCACCACTTTTAACCAACACAACCTTCTTAGATTTACTTCTTTAAGCTTTTACACCTTTCTTATACACTCCAAATAATTCACTACCTCACCTAGCCCCTTTTTGAGTCTGAAACCCTTATTGATAGTTTATAGTACACTATCATCCTGGGCCAAGATTATATTTAATTTATTAAAAAAAATTACAGGTCTAGCTCAGCCTTGGCCGACCTAAACCAAGACCTAACTTATTTTTATAAATTAATGATACATAGTTGAATTAGGTTGACCCTATCAGCTAAACTTATGAAAAGGTTTAGGGTTAAATCTGGATATATATACACATTCATTTCACCATTTATTAGGGAGAGGATAGATTTAATTATTCATTTATGATTCTTTATAATCTACTCTTCCACCATTCTACTTGAGGATTTGTTACTTAGATTTTATACTTAGATAATAATATTATATTATGGAAAAGTCTTGGATGTTTAGGCTTTTTTTAGGGATCCTTAAAAATCACAACAACCTCTTATGAGGAACATTTGGCCAATGGAGAAAAAGAGTCTTAATGGGCTCATCTTCATGGTAACTATCTCTAAATTTACTCCTCTATTTTAGTAGATAAAAGTAGCATAAGTAAGGCTTTTGAATGTATTTCTCTTTCTATGCATTAGGGTTTTATCTATACATATCTTAATTATAATTCTCTTATATATGTTTAATTTTTATGTTTATTACCCCCAATTTGTGCCACAGTCTTTAGTGATCACTATATTATATTTTAATTTGATTTGCATTTACTTTGTGAATATGAAAACATAGGACCTATCTAGTCTTATTACATAGTGTTGCTTGACTAGAGGCTTTGTAACCCTCTATAGTGATTTTATTAAGGTAAGATATCCCATGGTGTCTAATAGATCCATCTTGGTCATGACCCTTAATATCTAATGTATCAATAATTAGGAGTTTAAGTATAATTTATCTTCTTTGAGCTAGGATTGATTAATAGGTCATCTACATTTTCATTTATATATAAGGGCATATCCTTGAGTGTATAAAAATAATCATCAATATCTGTATCCATAAACCTCACATCCCTAGATGTAGAGGCTCATAAATACCATTTAGTCTCATGAGATCAAGATCAATCTCATGTCTTCTCCTATAATGAACTTAGTTGATGTAATTCTTGGCCATGCTCTTAGGAAATAACATCATAGCAATCAATCAAAACCTACATAATCTAAGTTGATATCCACTCTAGGATGTCTCATTTATCCATATCCACATGTAACTCATTATGCTTAATGACTATAGTTTGGTTACATACTTGGTTATTAATATCATATCCCCTAGATTAAGAAACTTATTTGGATGGAGGTGGAGGAGGAAGAACATTATGATTAGTAGGATTGGGTTAGGGAGGTAAAGTTTTCCATCCCATTCTAGTTTGGACAACATTAAAATAAGAATCTAAGATGAGATTTGGACGATTATTGGAATATATTAATGAATATATAGGTTGGGAGTGAGGAGGGGAAGCACAAGAGTTTGTTCACATGCTCTTTGGCATCTAGTTATGATAGGAAGAAAATCATATTGGATATTATAACAATAGGTATTAGTAATAAGATATCACATAGGTTGGTTTTACTTATGATGGGTAGACTTCTCTTTATATCCAAGATTTCTTTGATTTGAATAATGTTTAATCTATGCTTAAACATAATCACTAACATGTTGATAGGGAATATTTGATGCAATAATAAAATCCATAATTATATGCAACATATGAGAAAAAATTTCATTGATTTAACCCATTATGAATGCAATAAAATATGAATCAAGTAATTTTAATGACTGAGAACACAATAAAATAAAAAACTAGGGTATGAGGGTGATCTAGGAAAGGGTTTGAATGATTAAATGGGATCTTAAATATTCTTGCTTGTTCATTGGTTATTATCAGCCCAAAATTTTAGAGTACTGAGTACAAAGTTAAAACCATATCTTTATCCCACTAACCCTATTTTTTTAGGGTATGATGAGATTAACTTCCTTGGGTGATATGCTCCTCTCAGGTGCATGAAAAATCAAATGGATAAAAGAGACTTCTTATGGTATAAACAAGGTATCCTAGGATTTTTTTATATACCACGAGGTACTTGAAAATTAAACTTTGTGTTTAGTGTTATATTGTGGCTATGACTATTGGGGTTAACCCCTCATGCCATGATGTCTATAAATAAAACACCGTGTAACCCTTCATGATGGTCACTAGGTAGTTTGAAAATTATCAAAACACAATTTATAAAATAATAAAAATCAAATAGAAATAAATTGAAAAAATAAAATCAAAATATTTTTATTTATATAAATCAAAAAATATAAACCAAAGGTCAAAATAAAGATTTTTTGTGTCAAATTTTATTTGAGTAACAAGACAAACTTTGTTCATGTCAGATTCAATCCAAGGTTGAATAAGTTGAGTTGTTATTTGTTAGATTTATATCTAAGATTGAAGGTTATTTTATTGTAGTTTCAAGTATTTACTAAAATATTAGGACAAAAATTAAGTGAACATCAAACAATGTTAGAAATAAAATGTGGGTTCACCAAAATGTTTAATCTATTATAACTGAATGAACTCCAATTTAGATAATATTAAACTATTGAAATTTGAATTCTAATATATATATATATATATATATATATATATATATATATATATATATATATATATATATATATATATATATATATATATCTTATTAAAATACAATATGATATAAAGATTTATATATTTTGGAAATCATTAAAAATAGAAAATGGGCCTAAGGATGCACAAACCTCCCTAAAATAAATAATTTGTTGATTGTGTAGGATGATAGTAATTGAAAACTACTTATAAGGACTTATGTATTATGTTATGATCAAAAGTAATAATTGATTGTGCATTAGGATAATTTCACAAGAGGATGATAGGGTCACAATACAACCTTGTATATTGATTTCAATCATGTATTGGTTGATTGTGTGCTTAATTTTATGATTTGGGTCTATGTGACAATATGTGATGGTTTAATGATTAACTTTGTGTGTCGATGTGCCATGCAAAAGACCTACAAAGGAAAAATCCTTGTTCCTACATAATAAAAAAATATAGATATAAAATTCAAAGGGGGTAATAGGGCTATGGGAGTAGCCTAACTATCCTTAGAAACATTACATAACTAACAATTACTTACATATCCCATTTGGGCCTCAAGTTAATGTAGTTCTCCCTCAAAGGGTGACTGTGTGATCATTGATTATAAAACTATATTATTAGAGATGGAAGATTGATTGATATGATTGATAATGGATTATCTTAACCTAAAATAAATTATATCCAAACTTGGCCTAACTTTTAGTATGCAATATAATTATAATTTGAAGAAACAGTACTCTTTTACTCAGTGTGTCGTACAATCTCTAATTAAAGTATTTGGGGGTGTAATGACTAGCCTTGGTATGATTATATAGGATAATATTTATATTTTTTTGATAAAATAATTTAAAATATGCATAAGATATTCTTTTTGAAATGTATCTATTTTAAAAATTTATTATTTGAGCATAAGGGATAAGGTCATGCTAGTGGACAAGGTCATAGTGTGTCCATGTCCAACCTAGTGTAGGCTTATACCAAAAGACTAGAAATTATAAGGATAGGTATGATAATAACTTATAAGGTGATTATATATGAATGTAGATAAAATAATGATGTCTATATGATATTTTTAATGTTTATAAGACATTAAAGTCTCTTATATGTTTTGAGTTAGAAAAATGGAAAATAGACCAAGTAGGGTAAAGATGTCAATAATAAACATCATTAAACACTTAATGATTAAATGTATGTGTCTATAAAAACCACACAATGGGTTCACTAAAACTAATTCCAAGGACATTGAGTTTCATTAGACTTGAATTTACATTACTCATAACACATAAAATAACACTAATATAGACAAATCTATATTTTATTTGCATGATCAAACGAGATTAAAGAATATCCGTACCCCCATCATAACCACATTTCCAATATATTTTAATTGAAATGAACATTTTACATTTTAAATTTTAACTTTGAAATTTGAAAATGTGTGCATGAACAAGTATCTTGACTCTTGAAACTATAACTTTGAACTTTGAAAATGTGCATGAACAAGTGTCATGCCTCTTGAAATTTGAAAATATGTATGAACATGTATCATGCATCTAAAAATGTAACTTTGATATAGAATGTCATGCACTATATATTGAATTGTAATTTTTACAACATATAACTTTTTTCTTGTAATTATTTTTACATTTGTATTCAAATGTTTATGGTTCTATAGTTTGAGTCTTTTAAAAGTGTGTACATATGTCATATGACCCCAAAAAATTTATTTATGTGCTAATTTATTTCTAATTTTTTTTATCTTTGAAAACTTATACTTTGTTATAGAATTTTATTTTTGAATTACTTTAAATCCTCAAAAACCTATATTTTATATTTTTGAAACCTATACTATGTCCCAAATATTATTTTTTTATTTTGAGTTGAGGCATGTATCCTAAGAATAACTTATCTCAAAAAAAGAGTTAATTATATCATGTGATATAGAGAGAATAATATCACATTATGTCAACATGTGGTGATTATGTTATCATAGAATGTAATTGTCATTATAGCATGTATATAACATATTGAATGTGAAGCATACCATGTATTTTTTAAATAGATATATCAATGGGGTATGCATTAAAGTAGTCATGTATGAATTAGATTATGCATTAAAAGTGTAATATATGTATCATGGTGTCACTAATCAAGCTTAAAAAACATAAAATCATAACACACAATGTCACATACTATGAAACATAAATCCAAGTGCCTCATATAATGGGCATGAATATACATAAAAAAAAAAGGCCAAGGTTCATATGCTAAGGACATGAAGACTATCAAAAACAAGTGACATGTTCAAATGTCACATAAAACATAGGTCCAAGGGCCAAAAGTAATGAACATGTTCAAATGTCACTCATACCAATCAAATATCTCATAGAGATGATCACATAATTGTTTTCACACAAGTATCAAGGGTCACACATAATAAGAGATCAATGTCTAGTCTATCATGCAAGAAAGTAAACAACATTGAAGGAGCATATAACAAGTGAAAATTTGTATATGTTATCCATATTTATCATTTTCACATCATAGAAAAGATAACATATCCATGTATCACAAATTAATAAATGAGTAACTAGAAAAGGACACTTGTAATATATGTATCTCAACCATGGTATAAATGTCACATAGCAGATATACCATGTTGATAATGTAACTTGTACAATTAGATGCCCCTCACATTAGCATGGTCATTGGGTATAATGAAATCCAACATCCAATAAATCATGTAAATATGTATCTCCTACATCACTCTCATTTACCTCATGAAATGCTTGTGTGTTCTAAGAAAATAATATATTATCTATCAAAATATATGATAAATAACATGTGTAAAAAATTAAAATATCAACTCATGTCATGCTAAGGTCCTAGTATTTGATTTTTTAAGAATATTTTGAATGATTTTTTTTATTTTTGAAATATTTGATTTGTTTGTATATTTTATATATTTGATTTTGTTTTTTGAATATTTTTTAAAGGGATCTAACATATGATCCCATCAATGAGAGAAAACATAATTTGTACATGTATCATAGAGTATAATGGTGAATTTACATGGATGGAAAGTGATATATGTAGATTAATTTGAATCTAAAAATGCATCAAGTGCTGTAGTGTAACTATCTTAATCACTTTTCATTTAATCTTTTGTAAGATGTATAACTCTAGAAGGTGTTAGACTTGGTGGAGTCTAATGTATAGTATGAGAATGTCTCATTATTTGTGTTCATTATGGAACATGATGAACTATATAACTACTAACCTTAGGACACACTATATAATATTTAGATTTCTTAAAACCTGGAGTAACTCTTTGATATGAAACTTGTTTCTTAATAAGGTGTATCACTTTTATTTGAACTAAATATATATAAATATTTTGTATAGGTGAAACAATTAATTCTTCATAATTTTATCAAATATATTCCATAATATTCTTGTTATTATGATCTTAAATAGGTTCCATAAACCAAACTATGGTCGTCATGGGGGAGGAGGAGGAGTTATCACTAACTATAGAGGGTACCCATATTGAATCCCTTGAACTTTGACTACTTGATTACAATGTATATTCTTAAGGACATTGATGTACTATAGAATGGTACTATGCAAAGATTATATAACCAAGGGAATCCAAATAACATATTAAATACCCCTAGGCTTGGTAAGACTACAAATGGAGTATCCAATGTTATTCAGCCAACCTAAAGTGGTGGAAAAAAATGTCCAATAATATTCTATGTATGACCATCAAATTCTTTGATAATTTTTGATGTAGCCTATAAATATTACTCTATGTATCCAGGACTTTGAAATTTTCATTGTGCATGTTGGAGATATTTTCATTGATGTAAAAGGTCTATCATTATTGGTGATAAAGGCCCCATTACATTTAATGGTGTTTTTTAATATTCATATTTTGGCTAATGTGTGTTAATATTTATTTAATATTAATGAATATATATTTGGTTACATATAATTTAAAAGAGGGCCCATGGAGAAGTCAAAGATTCATGTGGTAAATAAAAAAGAGGAATGGGATGCATTTCTCATGAAGAGTCATCTTGA